>CAAKHB010004366.1:9835-56519 GCA_901007665.1 Aeoliscus strigatus
GTGGACTACAGTGATATAATTAAGATGGCTGGCCCCGGGGCCCTTTTGTCGTTTTCTGTTTAACTTAATTGACAAATCACCTGAGCGATTCGGGTCACCTGATACCTTTCAGTGCCTGAGGCTCCGTGCTGGTGAGTAAACAACAGTCAGCCACGATTGCACTGTGTTACTATATCGGCAGCGGGCTCACACACAATTATTATTTTTCCTGTATGCGTGACAGAGCGGCCCCCTCTTGACATACCATAATTGTTTTGTACAGAATATATGTGTTTGCTTAGGTTGTGTGTGTGTTTGTGAACATGAATTGCCACGGCCCTTTTGTTCACTTTGGTTTCAATGAGGCTGCATGCTGGTCTAGTGTAAAGCAGCTGAACGGGACAATAACTGTGTATGGAAGGTGGCGTTCACAGGGATCGGCTTCACTGTAATTAGAATATTACACTCTGATTGGCCACACGACTGCCAGGCCTCGACAAAAACCACAATCTAATTGAGTCATTAGAATAAAGTGAGAGCGAGACAAGAGACAAAACAATCGCACAAAGGCTGCAAACTTGTCGGCAATCAGCGTGGACGTGAGCGGGACAAGGACACCCTACTGCTCTCACCTCCTTCTCCTCCTCCTGCTCCTTCCTCATCCGTTCCAGGCGGACTTGTTCAGCCTCTTCTCTCTCTTGGGCTTCTCTCTGAAAGAGGAAGAAGAAAATAAATGAATCAAATAATGAAGCAAAATGAAATTGAGGGTATTTCCTGCTTTGGTTCGTGACAAACTAAGTCGATTTTCACAGTTACAAATAATTTCTGTGTCACTAATTTCCAAGTATGGAAATCCAACCTTCCGACCATGCGTTGTATTGTTTGTTTTACATCATCAGCGGTCTGTTCCAGGAAGCAGGTTTAGTTAAATCTGAAAAGAGAAAAAAACTTTTTCCTCATGTCATATTGTTGATGAACTGAATTTAAAACTTGATGATGTTTGGTTGAGTTTCTGTCAGTTTAAGCTGAAAATAAAACTGGACTCTGCAGTTTTTCTCTCCTTTCAGGATTCAATGAAGCTGCTTCCTGGATCGGGCCCATGCTCAACCTGGCCAGTATAAACTGCTAACCTAGCAAACTGGAGTGATGTATCACTGGTAAACCAGTGTGTATATTATTTATTCTAAACACCTTTTTGCGGTCGGCCTCTAGGGACAAACGGTACGCCTCATCCTGCTCTCTCTTCACCATCTCTCTGGCCTCACGCTCGTCCTGAAGGGGTAGGGGGGAGCAAGAGAAAAGAGAAACAGGCCCATTAAGCGCCAACATCATAAAAGACACTCAAGGACAAAACATCTAAGCAGAGTGGCCGGTTGCGGGAGGCAGAGAGAATCAGAATGCAGCATGTCAAGGACAAACACCAGGTATGAAAGAGTAGCACCAGAGAGAAACTCATTGTGACCCAGCTGTCATTTACCAAAACCCCTGAGTCTCTTTTATGTTTCCTCGTCTCAGTTTCACCGTCCCTTTCTCTTTGACGGTGCACGTCTCTCTTCCTGTTTGTACAGAGGGAAGGTGACAGGGGGCCTTTCTCTCTCTACCTGCTGTGGCTACAATGTGCTTTATAAAGACTGGGACTAAATACTAGCAGCGTCCATTGTGTGTCGAGTGCACAGCCATTAGTTTTCTCCTCTGTGAAGGCCCACGCTGTGTGCCCGTCCGGATATAGCCGAGTACGCTCATTGTGATGATCTAAGGGCCACTGTGGAGCCAAAGCAGTGGGCAAGCAAAAGGACAGTGTACATTGTTGTACTGAAGGATACATTTGTGCATTTGGCCTGTAGAATGGAGAAACATTGAAAGGAAACTGTAAAAGAATGGCGGAGAAGGACAAAACCATCAAAGGTGGCTACCGCCAAAGGACGGGAGTTACACAAACAAAACAGTGTCCAAAGCTCATATTCACTTTGGACAGATGTTTGGAAACGCTCATTATTTCATGACAAATACATAAACACAAAATCGCATTGACAGAAATACAAGATGTTTGAAATAAAAAAAAAATCTTTTTGAAACATTGATCTATGTAGTTGGAAAGTCAAGTCAACCACAGAACATGATGATGCAGTCAAATATACAGTCGTGGTTCGTCATTATCATCATGAGAAATATATAAGTTTGTGATTATAACTTACAACTTTCCACCTGTCTTGGATAATTTACTCTGAGTCGTATTCATCACTGTTTGTATGAATTATTTTATGACAGTGACTCAAAGAATGACAGTCACTGCAAAAAGCTGTTTGTATTTTAGGAAGAAACCCAGCTTAGTTTGACTGGAGAATCACGGTTTCTTTAAATCGTAAATCACATCCAGGGTTCAAACCTCTGCAGAACTGATCTCCTACTGGAAGAAACTCCCAGAAACCTGCAGGTCACTCCGCTACTAAAAACATGTCATGGCTGTGTTTTCCTTGACCTCAAACTGCTCCTGTTTTTGGCTCAACATCTGTATACTGGTTAGCTGATTGCTGTCCAGACACCTAACGTGGTCCTGTGACGCTTCAGTGAGCAGCCAGCTGATCACACCTGAGCTCAAACATAGACGCCCGCTGGAATGACCGGCGAGTCAGTCAGAACGCTTGAAGTCACAATGTGGCCGTCCAGCTGCTCCATTTCCAGACAGACACAAAAGTCACTGTCAGCATGGAATGTCTGGGTTGAGTGGACGTCTGCGCTCATGTCTGCGTTTGCCTTTGGAGTGGTGAGGTCAGGTGTGTGAGTCCAACTATGAGGGAGGGAAACAAAAACTCATTATTGTTTTATCTTATTGTTAGCACTGAGTTGATGCAACGGTGGGATTAGAACAGCGTCAAGCTCCACTTCTGTACGCTGGAGATGAAATAAGTCCTGTCAGGTGCAGGATAAACTCAATTCCTGTGGAAAAAATAATGGACAGATAATATACGCTACGTTTGTATGTGACATTTTCACAAGTCCCCCCTCCCTGGCGGGCCGTGGCTGGGTAATTATGTTTATTACCTTCTCAGAAGGAACTGACTGCACACTTCTGCCACAGCAAATATGATCTGTTAAAATCATATGATCTGTCTCAAAGAGCTGGAGCCAGATGTTCGAATCATGATGAAACATCTGATGAGAATGCAGTTGTAATAAACTTGTGTTTGCTGCAGAGCCTCATGTGGATGAACAGAAAGGTGAGTGAAGTAATCCCACACCGTCTGGCTCTTTGTTAGCACAAAACCAAAATGCTCAAAAAACATACACACAAATTATTTCTAGAACACACTATTTCATTTAGAGGTAGGCATATTAATGAGGATTTAAAACCACCTTTGAATCAGCATCTGTTGGCGGGCATTTAAATAATGTGTTTCATCCTGCTCCCACGAATGAAACAAAGGAGGTTAATACAATTAAATGGAATATTCAAATAATAAAACCATAAAAAAATACAGAGAACAGGGAAAGATGGAATCGATGATTCGCTGTGGCAACCCCTGAAGAGGGACAAAGCCGAAAGGAGAAGAAGAAGATTCAAATAATAGAACAACTACTGATTAAACAAGTAATGAAAGAGTCTAACAATGGCAAAATACATGTGACAACTAAAATCCATGTTCCTTTGATGAATCTTTGATGTGTGTGTGTGTGTGTGTGTGTGTATAATTTATTTACTTATTTTAAGATTAACCTGAAGTATCAAAACTCTTTTTACATTCCAGTTGAAACTCTTGTTTCTGGCAGAGTGCACTTCAAGACATTCTGAACTGATGCACGCAAACATACTCTGAATACTTCTTGTCACTACTTGCCGTTAATCATCTGAGGTGTGACAAAGCCAACGCAGCATTGTAGCAATAAAATAGGAGAGATTAGCTGTCACTACAGATGAGCAACTCACCTGAGCATACTTCTTCATGGCTCCCAGTATGGAGAAGTTCGGGCTTTTTAATTGTTTTCAGTTTGGCTCACTGACACGTTTGCTTGTTAAACTTCTAACATATTGTGACATTTGTCATCTATGGAAACTGTAGTCAAAAAAAAAAAAAAAGAGGCACGGCGAGGTTGACAGGACAGTGTGGGAACCTGGCGTGATGAAAACGCACCGTGTGTCACTCATTGTCAGCTGACAGAGTGAGTGCGAGGACCTCTGTGTTGTTCTGAGCCTGACTCTGCTCCGCAACATGAAAGAGCAGGACGAGTGTTCCCTCTCTGCCGTCTGACTTTCAGATATGTGGTCACTTTCTGTCGGGAGCAAAGAGGCTCGTTGACGGACATGGTGCAGCACAAACACACATTCCTGTGAAGTCTGGTTGTCGCTGCAGTAGAGCAGAATTATATAGTGATTTATCACTGAGTCTTTAGTCACTGTCACGTAAGCTGTAGCTCCACTACTGGAGCTGACGACGACAGATGAGATGCACAAGTTTGAGTGACGTTTAGGTGCCTCTGACAGCAAAGCGAAAGAGGAAAAAAACTCTGAACCACTGAGTTGAAGACAAGTGAAGTCACCCTAACCACAACCAACTAGAAAACAAGTCAAACCACGAGCTGGAAAAGTGTGTAAGATGTGATCATGGCAGATGTACTTTTACACAAATGTGAATGTTCTCCCACATCAACGTACCTCGTCTTTGATGTCCTCCTGCTGTTGTGCTGTGAAGATTTCCATGGCTCCCATTAACCTCATCATCAGCTCGTCCACTGTGGTATTGCCTGAAAATTAAAATGCGTAGTAAATGTGGATTAAGAAGAGGAACCAGGAGCTTGTTCTGCCTAAAAGTCTTGCATCAACAGATAAATGCTAAAGAACAATGTAGTTCAAACAGCGACCTTCGAGCCAGTAAAAGTCCACACTTTCCTTTAGCAACACTTTTTCCTAAATTAGTGAGTAGACAAAGTGATATTTACCTTGAATAACATTTAGAACCTCATTGTAAGTGCGTTTTCCCATGACTATGAGGAGCAAGGGGAACTGGTCTGTCTTGTACGTCCGTATAGTTTGTGCCACCACGCTGCCAAAGTGCCTTGTACACATCGTGAGTAGTCTGAAATACAGAGGAAGAAAGAATATATAGATATATATATATAGATGTATATAGATATATATACACATTCACACACACAAACACATATATATATATAAAAGCAGTCTGGAGCAATGAAAGCAGTATAATACAGAACAAATAGGTGCTTTCAAATCTCAGGAAAAGAGAACTACACACATCTCTCGTGGCATTAAGGACTTTAAAACCAATTCAGCTTTTCTCCCTCATCCCATCAGGGTGACATGCTATCTCAATTGGAACAGAAGATGAATTAGTATTCCTCACCAGACACCCAGAAATCACAGGGCAGAAGGATTTCTTATTCCATTACAAAGACAGAACTTTTTAAATTAACATTTCCAGGAGGGAAAAGGGTAGCAGGCAGCGGGCCCCGCCAAGCTCCCCGTAAATGTCATAATATTAATGAATTGCTATAGACTGAATGCAAATATAGATTAGTTTTTTTTTCTCCTGGCTTTTAATAAGATCTACTTTAATAACTGCCCGGTAAAATAGAGAGAAGTAATGGAATGGATGACGGGTCAGAGGAGGAAGGAATCGAAGGTCTGTCTGAGTGGAGGTGTAACTCATTACAACATCAAGTTACCACAACACTTCTCAGAGTTCAGGGTTTTCAGGACTGAGGATGTGGTGTGATTCCTTATATCGATCAAACATAATTTTGTGATGCTGAACTCTGAGTGACCTGCATTTGGCAATAAAAAAGAAAAAAAGAAAAAGTTGGGTTCCCCAAATCCTACAGATCATTTTGTCCCTGACACTAGCCCCTGTTCAGGCCTGGACCAGAACAATAGCTCCGAGGGAAACTCTAACCTGTAATGAAAGGCCAGAGAACAATGCACACTTACCTGTGGGGAAACTCAATCTCAAACCGCTTTGGTTTCCCATCTCACAACAACAAAGTCAGAAGGCCACACTGAATATCTGTCAGAAAAAACTGACCTACACATGAAAAGGATAAAAAGAACCTACAGATCCAACTAGTTGCAGGGGACGACTGAGTTCGGACTTCGTGGTGACAAAAAAATATTTTTTTGCGTTCCACTTTCATCAGAAAAAAGCCGTTCTTAGCTGCTAAACAACACAACGTGGTATTTTTCACGTACAACTACAGTGTAACGACATCCTCATTGAAAACAAATCAAACTGTTGTGTGTATATGAGTCACTGCAATGGAACAAAAGGCCGTGACTCAAACACAGTTTATATTGACAGATAATACCACTGACGCCACCTTGGGTTTGGATTCCCCTGGTTAGGAGGCCGCTTCCTGTCTGCAGCTCTGAAGCGAGTGGAGCGCGTTGGAAGTAGGGACACTTTACTGCTGGAGGAGCTGAGGTGAGGAGTTCAGCTGCGTCTCATCCAGCCATAACATAACACGGTGCAGAATGCAGCCTGGACTATACTGCCGCTTTGGCCTTCTCCAAACGTCAGGTGTGACTAAACGCAGAGGAAACTCCTGCATGGAATTGCGACTAATGTGATTTCAAACGCCTCTGCTGTGTTGACTCATGACTGACGGCTTCATATCCGTCTCCCAGCTATCAACACATCCTGGCAGCGCAAAATAGTTAATGTTTCCCTGGACTGTCACCTCGCATTCCTTCACGTCAGCGTGACGCGAGCAGATTTGGTCCGACCTGACGTTTGCTCCGCTGAGCAGCTGATGAGTCAGGTTAGTACAGTAGCACTGCAGGGAATATTTCTGACAGCCACCTGTACAGGCGTTTGTATGGGAAACGGATGCTCACTGTGTCATACACACTGTGTTTCAGAGTCAACGTGGACATGTTTTGATTTGAAAATGACATTTTGTTCTCCATCTAAACCAGTCAGGCTTTCAGGTCGAGAGACGTCAGGAGGAGAAGTCAAGTGTGAAAAACAGCTTGTTTGTTCACTCTCACACTGGTTAAATACTGTAGGAATAATAGCGTGTTCCACTCACAGTCCAACTCACAGGACCCTGAGTTCAGAATCCAGTAGAGCGTCAGTAGCGCTTCAGCCTTTTGTGTCCATTTCAATGACTTGTATGGGAATGTTGTTACGGTGTAGTTGTAAGTGGAATACCATGAAATGCACAAATGAGTTGTGATGGAATTGGAACGTTAACTCAGTTTTCACCTCGAAATTAACAGAGAGGTACAAACTTGTCCCCAAGAATTCTCCAATCTTCAATAATTACCTAAAAGTGCCGTGACAGCACAGCCCTCATACTAGATATCAGATTCATTTCCCATGAGTGACAATTACACTCAGCGAAACTGCATTTATGCATAATTAATCCTTTAACCAGGAGGCCTGTGAGAATACGGAGAACCCTGCAAAAGGTGCATTCCAGTACCAGCAGGTTCATCACGCACACACACAAAACACACAGGATACCGTTTTAACAGCCTGTGTGATTGGTGCCAATCACCAGTCACTTTGGATCAAGCAGAGAGCGTGAGAAGCGGCGAGCGTGTTAGCGAGCGAGGGCGCACATGTGCATGCATGCGTTAGCAGCGAAGCTGTGACTTGCTGTGTGCGATGAAAAGCTCCAGATGTTGCCTGCTTTTTTTTTTAATGTGCAATAAAAAGGCTCAGCTGGGGCAAAAAGCAAAAGGAGGCCAATGGAAGAGAAAGGAGAGTGGGATCAAGGAAGGAGGGAATTTCCTTAAAAGAAATAATGGAGGGTGAGGTCAGGGTGCGAGTCTTTCTTAAATGGCTCCTACCAGAGGGCAGGCTTAACTCTGGAGGTTCTGGGGAAAGGGACGGAGGGGTGGACTATGCGAAACAAAACAAAAAGAGAAGGATGGAAAGGTCTGAGAAGAAAAGATGTAGCAGAAAGATAAATGGAGAGGAGAGGAGTGGGTGCTTGTGGTGTTCATGAGCAAACAGGTCAGCAGGTCCACTGCAACCTCTCCACACCTCTGTGCACAAACTGATCGCACACAAACCTCTTCTAAAAAAAAAAAAAAAAGAAAAAAAAGAAAGACAAATACGCATAATCATGCATACAATGAAAAGGTGCTAGACTAAGCAGAGCTGGCACTGGGTCATGGTCTGCTATGTAATAAATACATTACAATAATGTATTTAGCATTCATTTGTTTTAACTCTGGAGGATAAAAATAAAAACACAGAGGTGAGAATGAGTCAGTCCTGTTCGAAACAGGTGCTGCTATTAGCTCCACCGATGAGCTGCATGAGCATGTTAAACGGACAGATAGAGATGTTTGGACTTCAAGGGAGTCCCTGGTCCCCCACTGACCCACTATTCAGACAGCTTAGTCCAGATCGCCCAATCAGTGGCCTCACCGTGCAAACACAACGCCTTTTGTTAGCATGCACCCAAAGAGAATGAAGATAGAGAGAGAATGAGAGTACAGAGATACAGGGTGTGAGCGGTGCAGGCAGGGATGAATGCCAGCAATTAAACATGAGTCCTCGCAAATACCAAGATTGGAAAATGATTGTTTTTCTTCAATCTTTTAACACCAATGGTATCATTGCTGATGAATTCACGCTCACATTCTGTGGAGTACCGTAATTACGCGACTATTTGTTTCTCCATGTACTGTTGACGCTGTCCCTGGGGCTACATTCACGCAAGCATAATTTGGAGGACTGGAATTAAGTTGCGCAGAAAAATCTGAAACCGTTGAATGGTCACTGAAAGCGAAAGTGTCACTCGGAGGATCTCACCCTCCATCTTGGGAACAAGTTGTTCCAGATAAATCTTCTCGTTCACTTTCTGTACCTGGCTTTGTTGGCTTCCTTAGTGACGTCCCAGGCCCATGTGATGAAGTTCTGGCTCAGGTAGGAGACGATGGAGTCTGCACACATCATTTGGGAACAGAAGACGTTGCTGAGAACGCTGTCGTCGTTGTGGAGGTAGATGGCCAGCAGCTTTCTCTGCGGAGGGACATGTCAAGAAATGTTTGTCTGTGTACAAAAAAACAACAACAAACAGCTGATAGTGTTTGGAGCAACGTCATGCTCCTCAGATCTGTTTCGTGAAATATGATGGTGTGAGAGGACAACCTGCACAACTTGTACAGACAAAAGCGAGGCCGCAATTGGCAAATAGCACACACAATCAAATGGAGAGCAGTGTAAATAAAATTTCCGTCAAAGATATGGAGAAAACAAAACAGACAAATCACTCTATTTATTTTACACCAAATGCCAGCAGCCTGATCAGGTTAGTAGCTGCAGGGCCAGACAATATTGACGAAGCTCCAAATCCAAGGATATTGACACCATCGTATAAGCCTGGCAGATTCTCCCTTCTGACGATCTAATTAAAAAACAAACACACCCACAAACATAAAAGGTTCCAGGGGACATTGTTGGAAATAATGCTCTTGAAATTACATGTCTCTTCTCTTGCGATAAAGGAAAAACTCTCTCGGTCTCCACTGAGCTCTATTTTAACCACAACTGTGGCAACGGAGTCAAGAGGTCTGTTTCTCAGGAGCAGTAATCTCAGCTACGCGCAAAACAATACACCGGGAGAAAAATGTGGAGGCGAGAGAAAGAAGAAGTTGTGCTATACTGTGGCCTGTGTAGAATAGGACTGAGAGAGCACTGCTGTGTTTGCTCAACGATTAGTGCTTTAGAATAATCTCCAAGGCTCCTAGAGAGAAGGAGCTGGGGACTCATTCATCTGGCCGATTCAACGGCCTGAAAAGATTAAACACTCATGCTGAGAAGACAAGCAAATTCAGTCTTGAGAGAGCAATGAGTGTGAGGGGAGGGAGAGTTTTACAACACCAAGGAGAGAGAGAGAGGAAAAAAACCAACCTGATACAACCCACAACGTCCCAACACACATGTACAAACTTAGCTCTGTTGTACCCACAAGTGAAGGACTCACAGTCACACACATGCATGCTCAATTAGAGCGAGTGTAAAGGCTAATCAAAGTGGGCATTTTGGCCAACTGAACTCCTTCATCTCAGTTTAACTGTCCGTGCCCCTGTGTTCGCTCTCCACTTTCAAGTCCGATCTTTTGTGTTGCCTGTCTTAGCGGGGAGGAGCAAATCCCTGTTCAGCTAAATTACTAGGTTCAACCTGTGCTAGATAGTGACCCCACAGCCTTTGCTCACACCTGCTCACCTAAATCTGTGTGTGTGCGCACACACCTGACTGTTCGCCCTCTTCACTTTTGCATCCTCACCACGTTTTCATTTCCATGCGAGCACATGAAAAGTCACATTAGTCCTGAAACGCGATGAGTATTTTGAGTTTGCTTCAATCCACGTTCAGCTAAGACGACTGACTGAGTCGGTGTCGCCTCGCTCTGACTGAGCTACTGGTCACTTTCAAACAGTCCACTGACCTGTGTTTACAAACTATCCACCTTGTGTTCATTTCTCTGTAATTACTGCTTATTAGATTTATTGCAATATTTACTGCATGAAATGCTCAAAGTACATTTTGCTTGCACACATTCATTCAAATTTTGATGTGTTGTTACTCATTGTCAACTAAAAAAAAAGGATTCTTCCTGCCCAGGGCCATCAGACTGTTTAACACATCTCTTGGAAGGGGGGGGGGGCGTAAAACTGGGCAGATGTTCTGACAGCTACCTTGGCTTTTTAGGATATCTATTATTGATTCTTTTATACTGTATTTATTCCTTTATACTGATCTTATGCACTGTGTGTGACTGTGATGCAGTGGAGGAACTTATCTTTCCATCCATCCATCTATCTATCTACTTTGAATTTCTGAACCCTGAATAATGACAAGTCATCAGTAACCACTTTCAGTATTTACTACACTATTCCATCAGTGTGCTGAAACCCAACAGCCTTAATATTACTGAAAACTGCAGTTTAATACATTAGAAATATAAAAAACCTGAAACAGTTGGAGCTGGGAAACAACAGTATTTGACTGTCATTGAATTATATGACATGTGGGACATTGGAGCGGCAACTAGTGCTCCACATCTTTCAACCTGACAGTTTGTCACTGGTTTAACTGAAACCCAACAGTGTTTCCATCAAGCGGAGGCTTTAAATCTTGGCTGCAGAGATTTTCACAGAGACAAGAGGGACTGAATAAAACAGACACACACAGAGAGGCAGAGGTAAGAAGGGAGGACGGAGACGTCCAGATAGTGGCTGTCGTACAGATGGCAGCTCAGTCTGGAAAAGCAAACACTTCAAAATGAGGAGCTCGAATGACTGATCTAATGACCCCGCAGACACAGTGGGAAAACACATTTGGTGGGACGGGCACCCACACAGGAGGCTCGCTGCGGAAAACACATCTAACAACAGAAACACGGTCAACTGTGAATATGTCCGAGCATCCATGAAACGCAGCAGCGGCTTTGGATTACACGCTTAAATTCGCTCTCCTCACAATGACCAGTCACTGATCCCTTCTTGTCTGGGTAATAAACCGTGACATGTGATTTATAGTCGGAGATCTGACAGATATACCTTCATTGATACCTTAAACGCGCCGCGCCTGTTCACCGCTGCTATTTCCACTTGACTCGGGAGCGGGGAGCAGTGATCGGCGGGTTTTTAAAGCGGATACTTGGCAGTGATAAATCCCTGGACTCTCATCTCCAGCAAGCTATGAATTTTGATGTGTCTTTGTGTGTGGCAGGCAGGACAGAGGGACGGAGAGCAGAGGAGAGCGGGGTTAGAGTGATTAACCACTGCATTGATGGGGATTTAGCGAGGATCGTAGGTAGTGATGGGTGGCCTATCTCTCTGTACGCTCTGACTAACCACTGATCCCCAAGAGGGTTCAGCTCAGCTCAGCTCAGCTCAGCAGCCCAAAGCATTTCATTAAGGATGGATTGAGTCTATCTCAACAGCCCCCCAATACACACCTTCAGAAACACTTCATCAAATGTAGTGTTTTGCTTAGTGATTAGCCTCTCCCAGGCTTTGAGAGGCTGCGACTGATTCCTCTGTTTAAAAACCCACAGTATAGCCCTCCTCCAGTCAAATCTCTTCTAATATCGCCTTAATGAAGTGGTCAGCGACGGGGACACAAAACCGGGATCCCCTTTGAAACAAGCAGAGGCAAAGAATCAGGACGTCTGCGTCGACGGAGGACGCGCTGATCTAATCGTGCACATATGTCAGTGTGTGGTGGAGCCGTCAGCAGGAGCCTGTTTTGGCCTGTCGTCGCCAAACGCCTGTGACAAAACAGGACAAACACGGCACAGATCAAATAGCTTCTGTTTTTCATGCACAACTCTTTGCACATATCCAGCTTCCCAAAAAAGCTGCTCGAACCACGGCACAGTTGGCAGGTTAAATCGAGACACACACACACACACACACACACACACACACACACACTAAAACAACACAGTGAAAATGAATAGTATTGTGCCCCTCTGCAGTGGTACAGTACGCAGTGTGTGAACACCAGGGAGACGTCGGCCATATTGTTCCTGGCTTAGTAGAGGAGATCAGCAGGGAGGCAGGCGAGATGCCAAACTTCTCTGATGGCTTTTTCCATCAAACTTCATGTCACATCCTCTCATCTTTACCTTCATCTCGCCACCTATCAGGCGCCTGCCTCTCCTTTTACTCATTCTCCTCCTCTGAGGTTTCAGGCTCAGACTGTCTCAGTATTGCAGCCCATGCTGTCTTCTATAACACCCCCCGCTCCGTGTGTCGGGTGATCTGAACTCCCCTAACATCTTGCCTTGTCCTCACTGTCTAATAAGGCTGTAATCCACACAAGCTGTTAGTTGATACAAGCGTCCTTAAAAGGACAAAAGCCGAAAAACAAGAGGGAGAAGTGGACAGCTAAAAATAAAGAGTGAACATTGGATGAAATGAGTATCGCTGTGGATAGCGACGTCGTGTCCGTGTGGTGTGACACACAGCGGTGTTTGATAACTGAAAAACACTGGATGGCGTCTGTTCGGAGGTGAGTCATCAACGCAAGTGTGACGAAGGAAGGTCATGACGTTTTTGGCAACAAGGTACAAAACTGAACCCAGACGGATGGACAGGGAAGAACTGGCAGCAGGTGATCATCAGACACACTGGGCTTCATGAACATGATTGGGCACATTCATTCCTCACAAAGGGACGATGTGCAGCGCCATTTGAGCCATGTCACGCAAATCCCACTGCATACACAACTTAGATGTCTTATTTTCATTCTTTTCATACCCGTTAATTACTGTACATTTTTTTGAGCTAGTTCTGTATTTATGTTTTGTAATGACTCTATTGATTCTATATTTCTATTCTTGCTTGTCTTTCCCTATCAAACCTACAAATTCACTGAGTTACAGTATTATTCTAAAATCTCAGGGCATCTTTGACATTGCCAGCAACACAAATATCAGTTGTTCATTCATTTGTTTGTTCTCCTGCTTGCTCCTGTTAACTCTTTGACACTTACATTTATTTCATTTTTAAATTGTGTACTATCATAGGACATTTCACTAAACTATGTTTTTCAAGGATAAGTCAAGTTTATAGAATCTACAAATCCATCACTACTCCTCTTATTATTATAACAATACTGAGGGTTGTGTTTTAAAATTCCCACTCGCTTAGTAATGAGGGAGAGAATATGAGTATCTCTCCAGAGAGATGGAGAATGAATAATATCCTGCTCAGTCTGTGCTGCTCCTCTGTGTGGTGGTTAGACGGACAGCCAGTGTAGAAACTACATCACATAGAACCACTGACGTCAGTGTGACAGGTTCACAGGAGGAGCTGGTGACAGCAGTGGGGCCAAGACACACACGCACACACACAATCTGACTGCAAAACAAACACAAATACAGGCACGAATGAATTTGTGGATCATCAGTATCCCAATAAGTCCAAACCTTCCAGGGAGGCCGAATGTTAGTCAGCTCACTTACATCTCTGGCTTTGCCGTAGAAGGCCTCTTGAGACGCTGCCTCCAAAGACCCGATGAAGAACATAGGGTGGGTCTCTCCATACCTACAGGGCATACACACACACATACAATGGAAAGGCAGTCAAACACACTGTCACATGCACGCTCAGCGAATGGAAATGAAATCAGAGCATCACCTTGAAGAAAATTCGGCAGTAAAGTGCAGTAAGGCATCAGCTTCGTTCTCACTATTCTCTGGCACTGTGCGAGGTGAGAAACAGGGTTTCAGATGAATGTGGTTTCAGCAAAACTCAAAGAACCAAAACATCCTTCCATTAAAATGTTCCAAAACATACTCATAGGTGATTTCCGACAACTGGAGGAGCCCATTCCAAACATCTCTGAATCATCCACCCCAAGCTCGGACGCATCTTCGAAATCATCGCCCTCACTGTCGCTGATCATATGGACGTCTGCACACTGTGGACACATATTCAGCACTCAGTTCGGCCCTTAAAGAAGCATCAGGTTGAGAATGTTTGATGTTTTTTGTGTGTGTGTGAGTGAATTAGGCATGCAACACTTTTCGATATTTAACCATTTGATACGTCCTTTTTGATTAAATGCGCAAAGGCAATGCGCAAAGGCAACAACAACAGCATTTCGATACGTCGCAAAACTTTGTCATGTTGTTCCAGTGCATGCTGTGCCAACAGACACGGAGCATCCCAAGTGTGAATAGACCTCTTCTGTGGGCTCCTGGGCATTGCCTGGGGAAGACCGCCGACAAACACTGAGATGATGGCATGGATAGCTGATCCCAGAGACAGCTAGTGTCATCTGAAACAGGAAACAGAAGGACAGTTGAGCTGCAGTCCCCTGTAAAGGCCAACCATAGACTTCAAATCATTGGTAACTGGTACACCTAACTGATACGTAAAAATGCAGACTGAACAAAGAATCATTCTAGAAGCCAAATATTTCATTGCAGAGAGGAAGGCTGAGTGAAACAAAAAGGAACCAGAATAAAACGGCCTAAGACATGGATGGAAATGCAGACGAAAGGTAAATGCGATGCACTCATCAAACATGGTTCTCATCTGCCCAATCACCTCCATGAGGCTTATGTTCACCTGCAGAGCCCGTTTGCGTGGTGGTAGATTACTGTAGGAGAGCACCTGACTAATGAGCTCTCAGATCCAAAGCCAAGACTGAAAATGTCAGCGTTCAGCGGGGACTCATTACAGCTGGTGTCTCCAGGCTTTGACCCCGGGGGGCATCAACAATACGACGAGCGAGGCGACTGCAGGACGCAGCACCAAACCAAAGACACCTGCTTACAACAAGTCGGGAAGATAGACATTGGTTCAAACAATAAAATCTGCGTGTCGGCGTTTCCTGATAACAAGTAGGATTGTCGGCTGTCTAACCATCTACCTAACCATCAACACTATATTCACTCACATATACTAATTGCGAGGCCAAAGCTGAGCGATGCAAATACTTTTTTCTGGGAGAGTGAACTTCTAAACAGAGCTGAAGCAAGGCCCGCAGGCTAGAGCAGATAAGAGAAGGAGAAGCTGCTCGTCCCCTACAGAGATCTTGTGATCTGTTCCATTGTCAGGTGCGGAGACACACAAAGAGCAGCTGGACGCGGTTGAATCAGGAGACGATTACATGCAACGCCAATTGAGTCTGAAAAGGCCGACGCAGAGCTCAGCCAGTTGCTCTGTCTCTGTGAAAATAGTGTTTTTCACACTGCAACTTCAATGGCAGAAGAGAACAGAGTAACCACTGGACCTTGTCAGCAACAGAGTTAGTCACTGAGCGTGGCTGACAATGCTAACAGCAGAAATATGGTCCATAATTGTCCACTGGATACCACACTCCATCGCCTTCTATTTGACATGTAATTAACAGCACATTCAAGTATTTTAAAAAAAAGCACATTTCATCAGTGTCTCAGATGTGATCATTCACTCAAAAGTCACATGTCTGATCTAACATTCACCTGCTTACATTTCAACATTCTAACACTAACACAACCAGGATAAGAAACTATATGAAATAGTCTGAAATAAATAGGTAAATGAGAGAAAATGTAAGTAGAAATAAATATAAAAGAAAATGAATTAATTAATTCTCCAATTACCATATGTATATACAGTATATATACACACAAAGTAAAACCAAAATAAAAGCATAAAAATGAGAAAACATAAAAATGAAATAAAAAAATAAAAAATGGAGGGTGTATAAAATACAGTATACAAATACTGGATAATAAATAGTGAGAGTGCTTCCTGTGAACACCTAAAATTACACTTAACTTGATTACCTTAACTCTAGCTAAGTTATGGCTGATGGTTGGATCTTATTCATATCTTGGAGTGTGCTGGAACCTGACAGTGATGATTAAACTGCCAGCAATGGATGGATTGATGGACGTTTGCTGAATAGACAAATGATGAAGCATGCTGGGCATCAGCTCTGAGGTGTGAAATATCAACAGCAAGCAAAAAGGTTGGAGGTGCTGAGCCGGATGTATACAAAGCGGGTCTGAGCCTTGAGGATGTGAAGGAGCGAGCGAGAGTGAAGATCCTCCCAGGCGGCTACGAGGGGATCTCCATAAACCCTCCACCCACTCCACTCACAATGGAAGGCTTTCGGCTGAGGGCCTAATAATTGTAGAAATAAAGTTGATCACTTCCCCCGTCACAAACAGCCGGGGGGGTTTGAGTGGACATGGAGCCGAGAAGGGGAGGTGAAAAGGGAAAGAACAAGAAAAAAAAAAGTTGAGTGCCTCTCAGTCCTCTTCTTTGCTTTGACCCAATGGCTTCTCCTGATGTTGAGGGACACAAGTGCAGCTTGACAGCTCAGTGGTAAAATGTGGAAACAAGGCTGAAGCGCAGGAGGGCACGGGGGGGTGGGGTGACGAGGTTAACCCCCCCAAATTACCCTCTCCAGCATCTCCACACAAAGGAAGCGGCTCCTCTTTTTTGGATTCTTTTAATTAACACTTGCATTGAGGCTGGAAGCATTCAGGGGCCGATACAGGGAAAGAATTTTCTCTCTCCCTTACCCCCTCCTCTTCTTCCTCTCCTCTTCCACCCTTTTCCCCCTGTCTACCTACCTTTCTTTCTCTCCCTTTCTTTCCCTTCATTCTTTCCGGGTTTCATTTTTTTCTCCTGTTTGGATTAGGTGTCTGGCTGTGAGTGTGAGATAATTACTACTGACAGATGCAGTGATGGCCACCAAGACCACAGTACCACCTTCCTCTGCTTTCTCTTTGATGGATCCAGGGAGGACAAGAGAGCGGCAAGGGAAAGGAAGGGAAGAGGCGGATAGATGAAGGTGAGACTGAACTTTGAAAGGACACAGAAAAAGCACAGACAGAAAATAATACAAACTAATTTGGTGCTAAATGTCACCTGATGCAGCCAATCACACAAGGGACAGGTCTCCTGAGCTTACGGTTGAGTCATGTTGCTATGGAAACACTAAACCTTTTATTTCACAGGTAAAGAAGGAGGTGGAAAATGGAGGGAGGTGCTGACCTATTGTACATTTGCAAACACCATGAAAAGCTCTGCAATCATAGGCAGTGTTGATTAAGATGAGTCTGCCCATTGATGATCACTACTGCAGGTGAAGAAGAACATCAATTAAAACACCAGTGCTTTCATGGAAAGTCTTACAAGGAGGCGATGAGAGGGAAGCAAAGCAAATTTCGAGCAGAACAGGACAGTTAATTTTGAGCTCAAATCAACTCTTCAACACTATCATGTTCTTCACTAGATATACGAATCAGACCACCGCTTCATCATTTATTCCATTACAGAAAGTGGATGAAACACAACACTGGGTCCCCCTCAAAGTCTCCTGGTGGTCCCCAGACAACAACTGTGCACCGAGACAACCACACACATAAAAAAACACACCCTGCATGTCTCTTGTGAGGTAAATATATTCATGACCATTGAGGAAAAGGAGCAAGTGGTTTATCGCAAAAAAGCCATTGAATGCAACACGATATGTGGACACAGATGTAGTGTGCTAAAAAAATGAGCATCATCAACCTCCCCACCCCAAACTGCTACTGCTTCAACTACCGTTGTGTGCCGCTTCCTTCATCTGACACCACAAACAATAACGCCATCCACTGAATAACGTGTTGAGCATTATTCAGACTGACCCAATTTCACCCCCCCCGTGTTGCCTTGATTTGTTGAGAGCACAAAGAACAATGAAACACACTGACTGGACAGTATCTGGGAGAAGTGATGTAACACACTGGTTTCTCTGAAAGGTGAGAATTCCTTTCTGAACCGCTAATGTCCAACAATCCAACAATACACAACGTAATTAAACAAACAAAGGCCCGACTCAAATATCTCTTTCCAACCTCACATGAAACTGTGAGAGACGTAATATGAGGGGGCTGTTCTGACCTAGTTGGTTGAGTCAAAAATGCTAACAAATTGTGACTATTGTTACAATTTGTGCTTCAAATACAGCTAATATGGCAGTCTCCATGACAACCCAGCAAACTTAAGTCACACTGTGAACAAAAAACAACCTAGTTGGTTCTTAAATCTCACTGAGGATTAATGACAAACCCTAAAGACAGTGTGTACTACTGAAAATTAACATTTGCAAACCCAGGCAAGGCAAATATATGCACACAAATGTAAATGCAACCATGCAAACAAACTGAAATCACCCACTCTCAAGAAGGGAGTAGAGTTAAGAAATAATCGATTCCACCGCTAACTGGCCAGTGTGCACTGCAAAACGTAATATGGACCCTCTGGCTGCCACGTTTATTGGCCCAAACCCCAAGAGATGAGACTGGGCTAATGAGCTAGACACTAACACTGGCTCCCTACCCAGCTGCCGGGCCGGCCAAGTCCTGGGCTTTCTCTGTTAATACCTTCAGACGTTTCAATAAGAGGGCTGTCGCTCGAGCAGAGGCCATTATTACACTTCTGTCTCTTTGCTTTTTAATATCTGCTCGACCAGGAAACACACACAAACAGCTGCAGATGTGTGTTAGCTGTGACGGGGCCTGGGATGCCACAATGAGCTGCAATCATAGTCTCCAACCGAGGCCGTCATATCCACAGCTACTGACTGAGGCCGGCTCAAGGTCACAGGAAACCAAAATTAAAGAAATAAAAACTTTGCTGTAACATTTAATGACCAAAAACAGTTGAAATGAATGAAAATGCTAGTCAATTTATATATTTTTTTGTTTATTAGCAAAAAGGACTAACTTGGTTTTGTCCATCATTAATAGAATTCCAAAAGATTAAATATTCCACTACAGTCAGCTGATGTTTGGTTGATTAATTCAAAAGAGATGTTCTTGTTATTTCTTGTTTCTCTTCCAACAACATGTCAACATCATTCTCTCTGAGGGACTTGTTTGTGTCAGTAACAAAGCTTCTGGAAAAAAATATTTTAAAAATGCTCATTTTAAAATGTATATTTTGAAGCTGGAAGAAAGTTTATTTTTAAGAAACTTTTCAAGATTTTAATTCGGACTCTTATGTAAGAGTGCTATTATCTATAAGGTGCCAATATATATTTTGCTATTTGCTCAAACTTAAATCCAGTGTCTATTATAGTGTCTAACAGCCTTATTTCAGCCAGTACAAATGTGCAATTATTTGCAATATTAATCATTATCTGGTGGCCATTAATTTAAATATTTTTCATGTTTGATTTTAACTTAAAATCCACAAAAACAATACAGCATACCACCAAACATATTTTAGGTGTTTGGTAAGTTAATTGTTGTTATTGTTGGCACTAATAATGTAGTCAAACTAATAATGTTTAATAGAATAAACTAAAACAGGCAGTGATGTATTTGAAATTATTTTAAAATGAAATATTTCACTTGCGCGCACACACAAGATTTGTCATTGAAGCGTCTCTCGTTGCCCGATCACATACCTGGGTGATTACAAAGACTGATAATGCTGCAGCAGCATAGCACTTGTGGTGTGTTTGGTGATCATAGGCTTTACATTTGTCTGCTCTAAGCTACAGTCGAATGGAAATAACACAACAATCTCTCCTACCTGTATTTTATCCCACTACTAATCTGAAACTTACAAACACAAGTAACTTAATTATTAATGCTGGTTGACACGGAACAACTGCACTGACCAAACCACTGCACACACTGTCTTTACTGCGCAAAAATGTTAAATAGAGATATAGTCCAATGGTTATTACAGATGCAGATCTTGCACAGAACACTTGGAGGGAAAAAGGAGGCCAAGTCAATACCAATACTCCGAGCCAAACACAAATCACACAGATCTAAAAGGAAAACGTTAGCTCAGGGTTAACACCGGAATGAGTGCACAGCAGCTCCACAATGTAAGCATGATAAACCGTCCCATACAATTAGCATGGGAACACATATGCCGTCAAAGAAGGACCGGGACAATAGAGGTCAGAGGTTCCACAAGGTTCTGTATGAGGGCCGCTTCTGATCAGTTTGACTGTGTGCAGGGTGAAAGGCTGTGCGAAGCGACCCTGTGATGGGTGAGGTCAGCAGGACTCAATGATGTGAGCTTCAGTGTCCACAGACACAGGACACAGGATGGCTGCCGTCGTTGACATCTTAATTAGCTTCTGACAGATGGTACCAACAGTTTACAACCGTCTCCGATGCAGTTTGCAAGTATTTCACTCTCATACACGATAATTGGTCACCTGTGGACCTGTGCCGTGGGCTGAATTGTGTCTTAAGACGACTTAAAGAACCACTGAGGTTTGTTTGTAAGCAGTTTTCAAAGATGGAAACAGGTGTCATGTTTGTCGTATGTTGTGTGTTTGTGCTTCTTACAGAGTCATCAGAAGCTGATGCGGGCCAACCCTCCCACTGCTGATGCCGGACAGGGATGTTGGTCAGGTCTGAAACGTTCCTCTTGACCTGCAAACATAAAGGGGAGGTACTAATGTTATATATATAAGTTGGTTAAAAAATAATAATAAAGTCAAAATGAATTAAATTAAATGATTACTTCTCTTATTATATATAATTACATTAGTTTATTATTATGATTATATTAATCAATAAATAAAACTGTACAATATACTTTAATTCTTGTGCATTTTTTTCATTTTGTTTTTTCCATTATTCATTTTTGTATTCGTTAGAAGACAAAAATATTCGAAATCACAGTATATCAATTGAGCTTTCATTGAGCCTGAGGGACAAAAGAAGGGAGGAGGTGAGTGAAAAGGAGGGAGGTATTTTCAGCATTCTTCAGATGCCACAGCTAATGCCCAGCATCAACAGCTCCACACTCTGAAATGAACAGTATTTCTCTTCTCCCATTCAGGCGTGGATGCTGTATCTCCATCAATTAATAACATTCCGTGCTTTTAAACAGTTAGCAGCCAGCAGCGCCTGTCCCACCGAGTGCCGTGTCACACACCGTCCAGTGGGTTGTTGGTTTAGAGCCCTAACGCCAGCCTGATGTGCGCCAGCCGAAGGTGATCAAAGCCGGCCGGCGTCTGAGCGCTGGCGGCCGTGGCTTCTACTGCATTTGTTCAGCAGAATTCTGGCCTTCGGGCCCGCGGGGCTGGACACTGATGCTGAAAAAACTGCCCATTGTGGAGCAGAAATCCCTCCACCCACGGGTCAAATCCCGTCTTTTTAAAAAGCAATGAGGAGAGATGGATCCTTGAGCAGATGACGGGCTGCTGGTCAGGCAGGTGGAAACTTCAAGAACGCTACAAACACAAAGTCAATGCCAATGTCAGGAAAACTCTCTGATCTCAGTGCTGACTTCACTTACCTCATTCACAATTATTGTAAATATTATTTACTGAGGTAATTGGGTGCAGTGGGTTTGAAGCTATGCTTTTTTCATTTTTTGTATTCTTTGTTGACCATTTGCCCTTTAACACCAGAGTGTATGTTTACACTGAATTGCAATGAATTTTACACTAAACAAATTTTTTCTTACTTGACTGGTGCGGTTAGAATGAAGGAATTCTGACTCTGGGAGGACTTGGTGAGTTGAGTACAATCTGTGCTGAGGAGATTGCACCTTCATGCTTAACACATCATTTATATACCCATCATCAACTTTCTCAGTTGTCAATTTCAAACTGATTTTTTAAAAATAATTATCTGGGCAGCAGAGAAATTCACAGTACAAACAGGCTGAGAAAATAAATAAAAGAACAATAATAAATCCATCCTTTGGCTTTCTATTGTAAACCCCACTACACACAGCTCAGTGGCGATCATTATGAAGAGAAGCTATGCCCAGGACAGCAGGCTGGGGTCAGAGCGGGTGGCCAGTGTTATTACAGAGTGTAATATCTATGTTTGACCAGCCGGACTACAGGGATTTGACTGACCGCCGAGCCAGTCGATGAGTAGAGGGGAAAAGGGAGGAACGGAGAGACATAAACACTAGTAATGAAGAGGCTGCAGTCAGAGGTTAACGCAGCCTCAGAGAAACAACAAACTAACGCGAGGGTGAGAGATGGCGAAGGAGGAGAGCGCAGACCGCTGGTGAAAGGAATTAGGCAAAGGACAAGCTGATCTCACCGGGGGAGAGAAAACACATCTACACAACACACCTGCCCACATGAAGACACTTCGGCAGAATGTGCAGCCAGTCTTTAAAATATAACGTGATTTGAAGACTATGATACAACGATGCAACAAAAATATGTTTCATCGACACAGTCAGCTGATGACGGGGTTCACAAACGGCTAGTCCCAGGTTCTCTTAGGTAGGTTTTGTTTGCTCTGCAGTGTTCATGGTGTATGGTAGCTATCGCATGATAGCACTACTGTCCAATGCTGCCCCCTGTCTGCCATCACATCAATCTCACTGATCCGCTGCTATGAATTTTTTTTCATCTAATTCAATTAATGTGTGTACAAATTCCAATTCCAACGTATTATCTCAGTGTCATGATGACGATGATACGCATCCACCAGACTTCCAGAGTTAAAAATTAAGAGAACAAGTCTTCAACAGAAAATGGAGTTCAAACAGCAGCTTCATAGCAAACACAGCACGTTGTCTTTCACACCGAGTTGTGGGCGGCAGAGATGTTTGAGCTGTTTTTTCACGACATTAGCTGAGCTGGCGGTGGCGTGGCGCGGCTGTCGATACGCCTCACAGCAAAATTAATGATCCAATCAGTGTAAATGCCAATTGCCTCTAATCTCTGGCTGGAAGCGAATCAAAGAGATGGAAAGGTTTTCGTTAAACAGTCACAAGCGCTCTCGCTCTCTCTCTCTTGCGCGCGCGTCCTTTCTTCGTCTCCCCGAGGCACCAGATGCCTCTCTTTCATTCCCTTTTTCCATCCAGCCTTCATTTTCTCAGCTCTGTCGCCCTGCCTGCATTCGGTTCCTATATGTCGCCCAGCTGCGGGGTAAGGATGGGGCCCAGACCCAACCCTGGGTGGTGGGGTGGAGGTGAGGGAGGGAAATCCCCAGGACAACTGGTCTGGTCACGGACAACTCACGGCCCAGCAGCCATCTCTATTCTACTCTCTACTTCCCTGGCAAACATTTGCTCTGCAGCTTAGCTCACGAGCTAGCCAGCAACTTACCCCCACACTCTTGTCTGGTAATGCCAATCAGAGTCTACGCAGATCTATGCGCTGGAGATGGAGAAGAAAGGATAGAAGGGGAAACAGAGAGGTGGGGAATGAAGGTATAGAAAGGGAGGGGCAATGTCAGCTCCCTGAGAGCCACAAGGCAAAGCTAGAGCCTTTGGCAAAGACAAACAAGAAGACGGGACTCTCCATTGATATGCACAAGCAGGGACCAGTGGCTAGTTTTCAGCAAAGACAAAAGGATAGCGAAGATGGAAAGCTGCTGTGTGGTGGAGTCCATATGTGTCTGTGACTGGACACAGTATGAACAGAAAGGGGAGTTGTGCCGCTGGAATATGCTGTTACTTCTTTGTTGCATTCACGTCGTCCTCTGACAGAAATACACTCCCAAACTAACACCACCCGCCTTCTGGGAAGATTTCATCATACTCCAACCTGCTAGTGCGGCTACTTTTTTAAAATACTTCTACGGATCGTACATAGACATTTAGCAAAGGCCCTCCCTATGTATTATAGTAACAAAAAAGAGAGAGATCCCTGCTCCCTGGCTAAAGAGTAAATACATAAAGAACATAGTCAACATGGGGCCAACAGAGTCCACATCTATGCAGGTTAAAGTCCTGGGCCTCATTTTCGCTCCAGGGGGGCCTTGAGATGCCTAAAGACAAGAATGCGTAAGGAAAAGACTGCAACACGGAGGCCTGTTAAAGCCCACATTGTCCCTCTTCTGCCCCCTACGGCCTCTTACAGCACCCCCACCAGGCCGCCGGTCCTTTGCCTACGTTCTGTGGCCATGGTTTCCCCTCCCACACCGTAGGGACCTCTCCCCTGTGTTTGTAATCCCAGCAGAAACACTTAAGGTTCACAGCGGGTGCTCATCAAAACCATCTGCCTGAGAAGAGAGTGAGAGATAAAGAGCGGGAGAGGAGGGCGGAAAAAAAAGAGAAGGAGCAGAGGAGGAAAAGGGGCCAGAAAAGCAGCGAGGGAGGCTGCCTCCTCCAGCTCACACACTGCTCATAATAACCCGTTCAATTAGCACCAATACAAGCCCTGCTCATTGCCTGATCATTATCAACGTAATCTTCCCCCTCACCAAGGAGCCGGGTCCTGTAGCAACCCAGCAAGAACCGAGGGACAACTTTCTTTGCTGCTTGACGCCGAAACAAGATGAAGTTGAAGTGAGGCAGCAAATCTGAACGTGTACACTCACAGCAGGATGCTTTGCAACAAACACCGACATGTCTAATTTATTTATTCATCTGTAAGATTCTCTTTCCTACCTGGGCCTTTAGGACCTCACCTATGACAGCGGGCTGCCCGCTGTGAATAATACATGACACTTGCTCAGGTCTCCCACTGCGCAGGACGACAGAGTAGAGTAGAGAGCAGTGGTACTTCTATGCCTGTGTGTGTGTGTGTGTTGTGTCAAACATACACAAGTGAGCAACAGAATTTTGTTGATGCTGTTGCGTCACTGTAACCCCCCCACCCCCAACACACACACACACACACTTTAGTCCAACAAGAGTGACTACAAATAATTAATAGTCTGTAAAAATGTACTGTTCAGTTTCAGATGAAGAGAAGGAACAGAACGCCGTCCAGTTCCAACGCTCCCGCATGCTGAAATCAAACATTGTTCAGTTATTTAAACTGACTCCTTGACTGTTGAGGGAGAAAGTCCCAGCACAGGGGGGAGTGGGATAAAATAAAGACGAAGAGGGGGTTGTACCAGCTGTGAGAGTAATTATGTGCTTGGAAATGTGATCATTTGTGATGAATAATGAATCAATGGCAAAGACAGACTCGCAGTGTTTGGCAAATGGAATGAGCGCTGCGCTCTGGTAAAGCAGAAGTGAGTGTTACACATGCAAGTGTCTCAAGTTTTTGTGTGTGTGTGTTTTTTTTTAATTTTTACAAGGACAGTATGAAATATGTCTGTGTGTGCTTGTGTCCTACCTCCTGTATGGTTCTGGTACCGGGGAAGTTTAGGTTGTAGTCTCTTTGGGCCTCGTGGTGACTGATGACCAGCAAGTAGTTCTGATTTAGCGACTCTGGGAGAGCACTGGAACAAATAAACAAAAGATGGCAACACTGGATGAAACATTGGGACGAACATGAAACGTGTAAGAGATGATGCAGGAAAGGATTAGCACAATAAGAAAAAGCAGGATATTAAAGTGCTACAGCGAAAAGAAGCGGCGCTAAGAAAGACAAAAAGATTAACACTGAGAACAGCGAGCACAGGACAAGTTGAAACTTGTCAAACAGTGGTAGTCTGGAGCCCCGTGGGGAGATGGGCGCCTCCTGGGGGCTCGTCGCCCACTTCCCTGGTTCTGTCTTAACAAGCCTGGCCGGAGTTGCACTCAGCACAGCAGGCGACCACAGCTATGACCACCTGATGACAGCACGGACTGCAGCAACCCCACTGCTGAGGAAACACTTTTCCAGCATGAAACAAACGCACGAGAGCGACGACATTACAAAGGAAGTCTGACTTGACAAGATTTTAAAAAGCAATTGTTGCTGTTATTAATGCGTATCCTATGTATGCTCCATAAATAACATAGTTGTGTGTTTGGGTCCATTTGGTTTCAAGAGCAAGTGAAGAAGCTTCTTGACGCTTGAGCAAAGCGGACACTTTGTGTGCTTTACTGAAAAAGACGAAGGTGGTGTGTGTGTGAGTGTGTGTGTACCAACATTTGGAAGCTTCATTTACAATAAGCTGTGAGGTTAAGTAGCGTTTTGAGCAAACGCTAGGTCTGTGTGGCTGAATATCAATGTGAGGCTTAAGGGCCGAAGCAGGCTCTTAATCAGGGCTCAGATCCCAAGGAGATGAGGAAGAGTTGAGAAGAGAGGGATGGGGGGGAATTAATATGTAGCACACACATTAATTATGCAATCACACCCTTAATCTGCACAGATCTGGACGAGCTTATGTTAACAGAAGCTCAAATTTACTGTAATGACAGCATATTTACATTGACTAAAACTACGAAATCAATATGTAAATGTAATGTTTGTTGTAGCTAACTAGAGAAGATTGGAAATGTGTGAAGTGGGAAGGATGGGTGCATATGTAATAAGGCTGGGCAGAAGAATGAGAGAGAAAGTGAGTATGTGTGTGAGGGAGGGAGGGAGGGAGGAAGAGAGAGTGGAAATGGAAGGGGTAAAGACACATAAATAAGGATCGAGCTAATATCATGATTATGTTTGGACACAATCCCGAGCTACTGCTGGCAGGCAACAGAACTCCTAAATTGACAGAGATGGAGGGTAAACTGAGAGGAAGTGTTACTCTGTCCTTCCAAGCAAAGAAGGAACATCTTATCAGTCAACGGTGGCATAACGACAAGCCATTTGGTGTTTGCACTGGGTGGAGTTCTGTTCAAGATTTAGATGCTCATTGTGCTCTACAGAAG
Source organism: Aeoliscus strigatus (assembly GCA_901007665.1). Taxonomy (NCBI): domain Eukaryota; kingdom Metazoa; phylum Chordata; class Actinopteri; order Syngnathiformes; family Centriscidae; genus Aeoliscus; species Aeoliscus strigatus. The sequence goes on from CAAKHB010004366.1 coordinate 36,771, forward strand.
CGATAGTCACTAAAAATATCAAACTGCCTTCCGTTATGAGTCAGTTCCAAGCCCGTCTTCGGGGGACCAGCTGGTTCATACATAAACAGAAGACCCATGTTTCAAGAATAATATCCGTGTGTCTCAGTTCTCCCCAGACTCTCTCCATCAGGCTCCTCCAGCGTTGTCTTCTGCCTTCAGGTCTGTTTCCCACTCAGCACATACACTGTGTGACATCTAGTTCGGCCCGCAACATCTCTGGAGGCACTAACGTGACATAAGGGTGCCGGGAGGAAAGTGGCATTTAACTTTATGGACGCAAGAGATTGAGCATTTTGCAGTGAGGAGGAGCAGAATAAACAGATTGGTTTGATTCGGAGGTAAGCCCGCCACCTACGCCGGGAGTCCCGGTGGCACAGAGAAGATCTAGACCTTATTAAACGAGTACTGCCAAACACATGCACGCACATACTTTGTATTTGTGCCTGCACAGCTCAAATACACACACACACAACCACCAGCGTGCACAGTGTGAACTGCAAAACACACCAGTAAACACTGAGTACATGTGGACGGAGGGTCTGGTATGTCACAGAGGAGGTCATGAAGCTCACACAGGTCTTCTTACCTCCTCCATATTTTGCATCCACAACAAAGCAGGAGGATGTGAAACCGTTCAGGCTGCTCTGCTTTGTTCTGATCTGCCATCTTGTCCCAAAGTTAGCCAACACGCTAACTGTTAGCTACTTTCCATCAGGGCGTTAAGCTGTCTCCCTACAACATCTGGACACTGGACAGTTAGACGCAATAATAGAAAAACAAACAACCAAAAAAAACCCCACAACGCTTAGTGATTTTTTTTTTCTTTTCGCAATTGGAAATGTCTCTGAGCGTTCAAATTAAAATAACCTTTCTTGGGCAAACATTCTTCCTGAGAGCTGGAGCGCAGGAGGGTAGCAGCTCCTTTGAAATATTCATCAGGCCTTCATCATTTATGCAGGAGAGGAGCTCCTCCTCAACACCCTCCAGCATTCAGTCAGTCGTCGACACGGCCGCAGAGAGAGAGAGAGGCTCTGACACCGCAGCACTAACGGCACATCATATCACTAACTAAATAACTACCTGGGACGGGAATGTGCTAAATCTCCTAAAGCTTCCAGATTTATATCTAATCAAACAGGACGAGTAAGAGGAGTTTATTCAGCAGAATCATAATGACGCTGCTGCTCTGTTTAATCCGTTTGGTTTCTGTGTGTATACGGCATGAGCCGAGCTCCACCGAGTAATTGCCATGGATATTACCATTATGGGACATTTGCATTTGTAGTCAGCAACAATTTAAACAAATAAATATGGTGAGATTACATTCAGTAGGGTACCTGCAAATATTAGCAGGTTCATTAACCTCATTGATCCGGCAGATATTTATCTCACCACAAGATATTGGTTCACTGGCAGTAGCATGAACGGAGACTCAAGTTATAGTTTGGCTACTAATGCAGCAAATTAATAAATACACATTTCCACACTCTTGCAGGGACTAATCCTGATGTGATAATGACATAATGACATATGATTGTGATGGTCTTTCTCCTCTCTCCTTCCTTCAAAACAACTTCTATTTTGTTATTAACTCAACTGATACTTTATGATGACACAAAACAAATGCAATGTAAAGTTTATTTCACACATGTATCGAACAACAAATACCTTTCCACTGCCGGATGAATAATGTAATACTTTCTGGTGTGTGTTTTTCATACTATCTAGATAAATCATATTCCAACCCTCGAATAATAATGGCATAAGTCTTTTTTTAACTTTTTTTTTTTTGCCTAAGTCTACATTATGATTTTGTTTAGTTTTTTCTGTTTTTTGAAAAACCTGACAAGCCATTATTTTAGGAGAGATTGACCTTGACCGAACACTTTGAGCTGAGATATTCTGCAAAACCATATATTCATCAATCACACTTTCCGATAGTATTTGTATGTACAAATACTGTGATAATTGATCATGATCGCAATAGTTGTGCTGAAGATACCAGCTCAAACGAGAGAACCATGAGTCGGATAACTCTGGGTAATGCAACAACTTAGTACAAATACATGCACTGTGCATTCAATCAGTTTATTTTTACTGCCAGCTGTTAGCTTGTCTGGTCCCGCTACATGGGATGACTTTTCCCCTCTCGGGCTCTGATGTGTCACCTATCCTCTCCCAGTATGACAGCCGGGTCATCATACACACATATTTCATGTACAAATGTACGCACACAGGCAACCACGCCTGCGCCGTTTAGCCCGAAATGTCGTTCCACCAAAATAGCTGAGAAGCAGACTGAGCAGAGGATAATGAGTTCCCAACACCTAAAATGATATCGATGACACATGGAGAAATGGCAACGGTGCTATTAAAAAGACACAGCAGTCAGCAGAAGAGTGAGAGGATGAGGAGGGAGGGAGGGACAGAGGAGATGAGGGCCATTAGCTGCCAACACAATATAACTGCCACTTAGTCCAACTAGCAGGGAAAGTGGCAAACGGCCAAATGATTTCTCCTACAAGAGTGTTACTGACATGTGGATGCTTGAGTGGCTGCGATCAGGTGAAGCATGGTGAGAGCTGCTTCACAAGTTTGAGGCATTACAAGCTCCTCTGAATTCAGAATTAAAAACATAAGACAACACCGTTAGCATACGTGAGGACGTTCTGTTCATGCATTTGTTATTGCATGCATATTATAACACACAATAAACAGCATTTGCTTGTGTTATTTCGACATAGTTCAAGTATTATTATCATTATTATTATTATTATTTTACTCGCTAATGGGTTGATCTTTTTGTTTATAGCCACTAATGACTTCAGAGGAGAATGAATAATTACAGCATAGCACTGAGGCTGATATTGAATAATTAGAAGACACACTGGATCTTCTAATAATAATAATAATAATAATAATAATAATAATAATAATAATAATGAATAATAATCCACACAGGCAGTCACACTCTGTGCGAAGGATGTCAACATCCAGCAAATTCACAAGTGCTCCAAAAACTATTAGCCACGATTCTGTTCATACTCAAGTCCTCAAATTAGCCGCCGCACAATATGACGATGCAGTAAAAGTGAATATATGAACATATATTGATGTCGAACTGACATTCATGAAAAGGATAATAATACCCTTTTCTTCTTAGAGTGGATTACTGCAATTGAGTTTACACTGATGTGCCTGACATTTCCGGGGATAAGGTTGTTAGTACACAGGCACATTCACCAAGATGTTGGCTTTACGACGTGTTTCACCATCTCGACTGTTAATATGACAGAGTTGGAGGAAAAGTGAATGGAATATGTGGTTGTACAATGTCTGTAAGAAAACCTTCGAGAGGCAACAATATCATGCTACAGGATGGTGATTATTTACACAGACACTGCAGCTGCAGATGTTCCGGTCAAAATGTCACAGTGGATGCAAGAAAATGAAAGTAGACCTGTGGGTCAAATTGCCTCTAATGTCACAACGAACATGGTATTTGGAGGATGGTTTCTGTGGGTGAACTCATTCAAACTGATCTTAGCCAATCATTGACTGCCACCTGGTGTTCACTCTCAGGTACTACACCACTGCTATGCGTTTATTCAAGTCAAATCATGCCATTTGACCAGGGGTGTCCAAATCAGTCCTCGAGGGCCGCATATCCTGCAGGTTTTCCATGTCACCCTGCTCCTACACACCTGACTCAAATCAGCAGCTCGTTGTCAGGGTGACATGGAAAACCTGCAGGATATGCGGCCCTCGAGGACCGGTTTGGACACCCCTGCATTTGACAGTTCATACCTGTCATATTTGAACAGTCTCACAACACATACAAATAGAAAAGGAAACGAAAAAATGGAGTGGAAAGGAAGACAAAAGGAAGTGCTCAATACCTGTTTTTGCTGGTGCTGGCAGTGGGAGCGATGTCGGGGGTAAGAACATACAAGCTGATGTTTCTGGGCAGATGTAAACTTCTCAACACCGTCTGATGACACACACACACACACACACACACACACACACACACACACACACACACACACACACACACACACACACACACACACACACACACACACACACACACACACACACACACACACACACACACACACAGTCAGACGATAACGCTGTGGAGATGATGACTGTGCTCAGTACGTTAAAACTTTCAACTCACGCTGTCAGACACATCTCCACTCTTCCATCCCTTCAGCTGCATTTTGGTCACTGGAAGCCCAAGCTCTGTCCCCAGGATTTGTTTGATTTCTCCTGCGGGATGAGTTTGATCGAAACAACAAATGTGAGTGCAAACTCACAGCATTGTTGATCTTTCCATGTTGACGGTAACTCCACCTTTCTTATATCAAAGCTTCAGACTTTTTGTGCATTTTTTTCACGGCAGCCAATCACCCCGGCAACCATCACAAATGAAGAATTGAGAACTGAGCTTGTTTTATTGGTTTAGCACAAACTGAATGATGTTTCTCATAGAGACAATCAAAACAGAGACTCAAAAAGATGCTTTGTGGAGGGAGAGCAACTGAGGAACATAAGTCCTCTCTGTTCTGCTAGGTGAAAAAGTAAATATATCATATAATTTTTTTTTCAGTGTTGGTGTGTAGCTCACCGACGGTGCTGCCTTCCTCCAGAACTAGCTCTACAGAACGCTGCCGGTACTCCACTCTGAAGTTGAGCATCCGTGTCTGACGCTCTACTATGTGTCGGGACGTGGGGTTGACGGGGCAAAAAGCTGACGCAGAGGATGATGAAGGAGAGGAGGACGAAGACAGAGAGGCGGGAGGAGGAACTGCCTCTGCTGCATCGGCTGCTTCTGATTGGCTGAGAGGCCCGAACATGCTGGCCTGGCTCACCTCACTGGAAAAGTTACTGCACAGAGAAAGATGGAGAGAAGACGATGAAGATGATGGAACACTTGCACATGCACATTGACCAAAAAAAGCTGATACATCTCCTTCAGTTGAACATGTTCTCTCACAGCATAGCGTGATCACCACCTAGTGGACACTTCATCAAGAACCCATGCCTTCATTATCTCAATGACAACAGAATCTTTCTCGACACCAGGCAATAAATAGATTGATTTTGCAGAGATTTGCTAATATTTTTTGGATTAGCTCACAGGTCAGAGTGTCCATGGTCACAGTGAACAATAACCATTTGTCTACTAACTGTATGGAAAAAGTTCCCTTTGTTCCTTGACGTGTTTGCAGTAACTGTCTCACATGACCTGCGTGTCAGAATGTGGCAGACATCTTTAGCAAGAAACTTCGACCTAAATAAAACAGGAAGTGAGGCCAGATTTAAGCAATTATTAAATCTGTTTTTAGGGATGTTAGTATTCACTGGCTGCAATAGTAGTAGTAGCAGTAGTAGATTTGATGAGATATCTATTTTACTTGTGTACAGCTCTGGAAAAAATGAAGAGACCACTGGAAAATTGTCAGTATTTCTGATTTTACTATTTATAGGTATGTGTTTAAGTGAAAATTTTAGTTTCATATATATATATAATCTACTGACAACTTTCCCTCCAAATTCCAAATAATAATAATTGTCAATTAGAGTATTAGCTTGCAGAAAATGACAAATGGTCAAAATAACAAAAAAGAGGCCATGTTTTCAGACCTCAAATAACGCAAAGAAAACAAGATCATATTAATTTTAAAACATCACAATACTCATGTTTTAACTTAGCAAGAGTTCAGGTATCAATATTTAGTGGAATAATCCTGATTTTTGAACAGCTTTCATGCGTCTTGGCATCCTCTCCACCAGTCTTTCACATTGTTCTTGGGTGACTTTATTCCACTCCTGGCGCAAGCATTCAACAGATGCTGGAATGGATTGGCTGTCATACATGTGGAAATGATGATTTCAGAAAAAAAATGTAGTGGCCTCTTTTTTTTCCAGAGCTGTATATTATACACGTGATTAGTAAACTGCATTGTGTGTGAAAAATAGAGCTCAACCACACATGAGATTTGAAGCATTTAAGAGAGATCAGATCAATACAATGTGTCCTTTATGACCTCAGTAACAGTGACTGGACGCGCACTTTCACCAAAACTTGGCACAGTAACACTGACGGCCGTTAAATTGTCTATTGAAGCAGTTTGAGCGCAGGTCTATGGTTCCCTACATCTAGATGGAGCTGTTCCCCTGTGCAGCCTGACAATAAAACACCAAGACATGAACAAATGGTCACAACAGAGAATTCCCATTGTCTTTCACGGGGACCAGGAAAAATTTTTGATGTCTTGAGGACTAACATTACCACTGCACCAGAACGGGAAGCTTTTTATAATTCCCAGCCTCTCGACTAAAGAGGACACGGGGGAGGAGGGGAAATGCATTATGAAACAAGAGCGCTGGCATGGCTTTCTCCTGGCAGCGGTTCAGCTCACGTCACCAGCGACTGTTTACCGGCCGATGCCAGCCTACACACACCGCTGCCAGCCACTTAGTAAATGTGTTGGCTGCTGGTCACACTGCCAGTCAGCCTCCATTCACAGCAATGCGTGCCCTCAGAGAGACGAGGCAATATTCTCATGGCCCGGGGGCCCTGAAGCGCACTGCTGCACATGCATGCATGCGCACACGTGAGCACGAGTGTGCAAACAAAATCAAACGGTTGAGCAGAACATCTCCAACTTGGAGTGGGTTCGGATCACCAAGTCTCATTCATGAGTGTCAACCAACCGTTGAAGGAGTGTGAAGTGCACAAAGCCTCTTAAAGAAATCTTTTCTATTCAGAAACTGTGTACAACTCCACTCTTGGCAGAACACTTTTCTGCAGTTGCAGTGTCCATTATGTTATTCTTCTATTAAACAGAAAAACAGAAACCGTAGCAGGAGCAGGAGCCTTCACACCAGTGGCATCTGTGTTCGTGTCAACTGGAAATGTACTGATTTGACAAAAACACTAAAATACTGGAAAAGAAATGACAAGATGTACTGTTTGTTTTTATTTGATTTAAAATCCCCTTTTTCACTCCAGAATTTGCGTTTATTCCTTCTGCTTAAAGTTTCTCTGCACTGAATGCATGCACCCACACCATAGGCCTGATTCACAGAGCAAGTTTAGTGAAAATACTGGATGAGTTCATCGTGACATGGAGAAAAATCTGCATAAGTTCAGGGTTACTCACAAACAGAATTCAAACTTTGATTTCTGTCTGTTCACGTGGTCAGTATTCAAGACCTCAGGGTTTGGCTGCAGCATCAAAGCATTCATTCAGTGTTAAAAGTGATATTCTTTCCTTTGCTGTTACCTTTGCAAGATGCCATTCTCCTGTGGAATCACTCCATTGATGGCTGCCTGTAACAAAAGTATAGGTGAGTTACACATAAGAAAATGCGACAGTCATATTAAGGGTCAAACTCAACTGAATTCAGTAACTGACGACTAATTGTTGACAAGTTACAAAAACAATTTCCACAATGATCGTCAATAATAATAATTTAATCTACTTAAAATCATACACAACAAACATACAATTAATTCCAATTAAATGAGCACTACAGTATCATACAATCAGGTCATGATGTTTTCATGAGCTCTGCATCATACTGGTGCGTGTGTGTGTGTGTGTGTGTGTGCGCGCAAGTGTGTGTGAGAGAGAGACATTTGCGCACTGTGATGTTTCAGTCAACATGTGACATGTAGCTATGGCATATTCAAAGAGGACAAAGCGAGCTGGAAAACACGACAGGCAACACTTCTAGTGAGCACCAAGCTTTTGTTTGAACAAACAAATGGATTTGTGTCAAACACACAGTATCCTTCAGCACAGGGAGCGCAAACCAAAGACAGCTCTTATGTGTGTGGACAACCAGACACCCTCTCTGCTGATATCTGATCACACAGAAATATAATTTGACTGATTTTAATATGCTATTATATAATATGTAAAGTGAAATTAAATAATAATAATAAAAAAACATAACAACATCACATAAAGTATCTGCTGCCAACATGAAACTAAGGACAGAGGATGTTGAACTGTGCGTGCTGTAAAGCGGTCATTTGGACATCACTTTAAGTACAAATGCGTCGTCACACTTTGAGATAACACTTGTCAGGATACAACAGCAGTTTAAGTCGTGCGACTGTCAATGTTTCTCCTAATGTTGCCTGGGAACAGATACAATGCTAAACCCAAAAGAAGCAAATGATCGCTAGGTGTGAACAATTCTAACGACTTAATAGGTGATGTGCGTTGTGTGTATGCACAGGGATAAAAGTACAATGTCAAAAGTAGGACAGCGTGGAGGTGTTTGACACAAGGTTACACCGCAGAAGTGGCTGAAGCGATGAATAAACTCACCTATCTAAAAATACTTCTGTTCTTTACCCACTGATTAAACTGATGACAAGACAGGATGTATCACTGTGTGTGCTTTTTGACCAATTTCCTGTTGTGTTTCCTGGGGAATGTTCTTCTTAATAAAAAAGCTAATAACGTGCTATCTAGGTGGATTAGGTGGACACCACCATCCTACCAGCATGACGGCAAACAAAAGCTATTTCTCTGGTTAGTTTTTACAAAAACTTTACAAACACCTCATGCAGAGGAAGTGCAAGTCATCAGATTTACAGGTGTAGTGACCCGACGCTGCGCTGCCTATGCTCGGACAGCTGATGCTGGCTGCTTGAAACTGCTGCCAGCATCAGCCAGGCTAAATATAGACTGACCCTTTCCAGTGTGCACTTCACTGGAAAGGCTTCCTTGGTTTTCACAATCGTCATGAGTTGCGACCTGCCAAGTTAAAGATAGAAAACAGAGTGGACATAATGAGGGAAGTCCTAAAGCGTGCCCCTGACTGCTCACGTCTAGATGAACCATGTCTGTATTTTAAAGAGCAAAGCCAACAGGAAATGAACTTACCACTAAATCCCAGTTATTAAGCTCTAACAGAGTGATTGCTTCTGCGATGTTGTCAATTCCAGTGCAAGCCTGTGAGAGAAACAACCAGAGAAAATAAATTCAGTCTCACAAAGTACATGGACTCTCTCAGTTTCTTGACGCTGAGGAAAAGAATGGGCTATGAGGACTATACTGGATTGGACATACACTACCAGTCAACACACTGTCTCATTCAACTGAACGCCAAAGTGGGTATTGAAACTGCCATTTCACTCAGGATAGATAACATGGCAACATGGGCAAAAAACCTATACAAACACTTGCATACATCACAGTGAACAAAACGTTCACACCTACTGTATTTTCGATGTTCAAAGGGTATTTATCATTAGTAATGATGTTATAAAACACAGATCATCCATAAAAATACACGTCAATTGGTTTTAACGGTGTGAGGGCAAGCAATTTTCCTTGGCAACAACATAAAAAGAAGTGAGTTCTGCTAAAATATTTAATAAGCTTCTATTTAAGAGGCTTGTGTTCCTGTATGCTGACAAAAACTGTCAGTGGTGAACTCACTTTAAAGTGAATAATCCAGTCATTTCAGTAAGATCCCAGACCCCTAATGTCAATCAACAAAATGCCTCAACTGCTAATTTCACAACTGATCAACAACAGCAGGGCTGTAATATTGAGCTGTTTTAGTATTGAGCTGATACACTAACGGCTGTGTTTGCTTCATCAGTTATCTTGTAGTTCAACTACAACATCTCTTATCTTAGGACGTCAGACTTTAAAAAAAAAACAAAAAAAAAAAACAGCGTGTAAACAAGTTGACAGTGCAAACAGCGCAGCTCCAGTCTGCGCTAGCTAGTTCGTTGTTAGCTGACAGTCACACCGGCAAACCGGGAACCAGGAAACCGGTGAAACCAATAATTATCACAGTGTTTTGTCCTGAAACGACCATTCTCCGGTTAGCGAACCCTGTCAGTCACAGCCGAAGTTAGCAAGCTGTCAGTGTGTTAGCTCGACGAGCTAGCCCCAGAAAACAGCTCAGCTCAGCTCTGTTTACGACGCTGCTCACGTCCAGCGTCCGGCTGTTGACATTAGCTCCCGGTTAAACTACACGGGTGAACTACCAGAAACGGTGTTCGGGATGTACGACAGAGACAAACCTGAAAGTCAGCCAGAATCATTTCTCTATCCATGTTGCTATCGCTGCTTTCGGAGGCCATGGCAATGACTGGCTAAAAGCAATTCTTCTTCCACTGGCTCCCGGAGCTTTGTCGCTTTGCAGAGGGGACCCAGAAATAAAACGCCTGGCTTTGACCCGACGACGACTGAGAGGAGAGAGCAAGTTAATTTATCGAACTTTGGCGGGATTGGGCTTCAAACAACCATTCTACAAAGTAACGTTTCAGTGCTCGGTTGTCTCATATTATTGTCAGCGAGTCCAACATTGCTTTACGGCTGACGTAAAGCGGAAACAGATGCCGTAAATCGACGTGACGCTGATACTTGCTTGAATGCATGAAATCGTGTTTGTACAGTCAGGGGGTCATCAGCATTTGATGTGTGTGGGGCGTCCTGACAAAGTGACAAATTAAATAATTTGTTCTTTATTTAGTTTTATTCTCAAATTGGTAAGAAATAAACAAACGATTCTGCAATGAGTTTTTTTTTTTTATTTTAAACAGAAAAGCACAGTATTATATATACAATTCTGTAACTAACTCAGTTAGTCACATCCTACTTCAGTTCTTTGTATCTTACCGGAAAATCTCTCCTCTGCTACTGGACCTCACAGGGATCGATATCCTTTACTTAGGATTCATATGAAACCCCAATGGAATGCACTTTCCTTAATATTTACAACTGAATTCCACGTTTCAGGGGGGCAAATATTCACATTTTAATATGTGACATGTGATGGCCGTTTCCACCGACGGTCCAATCGGAGCAGAGCAGCAACGTCCTTTGAACCAAAGCGTGCTTTGATGAGGAGAGGGTCACGTGACTGATGACGTTCGTACATAAGTACAAAATACAGTATGTGAACAGGATGATGGCTAATTACTCGCGGAATTTAAGTCTAGTCAAACAGATTATTACAAACAGGAGTATTTTTAATAATTACAATTAATGAAAAATAAATAAAGAAATGTAGCCCTCTGCTCCTGAAATAAAGAGCAAGACATTATGAAAGTTGACGTTTTCTACCGGATTTATTAATGTTACTTTTTACCATGTAAAATGGAATTTGTTCACAACAGACAGACAACAGTTAATGCATTAAGCATTTACTGCCAGTACAATAAAAGTAGTAGTAAAAGTGTAGTAAAATGCACAACAATTTAGGGTCGGCACACACATAATCATTGTCATAATAAATCCAGCAAATTTAATTTCAAACATCTCAACTTATGTCACGCTGTACCAGTTAAGTCCCTGTAAAGTCTGTTGAAGCTGGATTTCTATCAGTGCAACATCCCATATAGCTTGTTTACCTGTGGAGTGATTCTTTTTGAGCGGCGTAGCTATGACAGCCTCCTGGTCCACTCCCCACCACTCGCCACCACATCCTTGTTTGTCCTTGTCATTTATTTGCATGTGCATCTTAACCGTCACTCTCCAGAGAAAACTAAATTGAAATGACCTCATTGCCGTGACCTACATGGAGCGCAGTGATGTCCAGGCCTCATGATGACTCAGTGTTTGGTGTAATACGCTTGACTGGATGATCCAATTTTGAAAAATGCACTCAGGGTTTACGTAAGAAGGCCAGAGTGCATCAGGACACTTCTGACTAAAGAGATGTAACGTTTGTGAATGAGTCGAATCTTTTGAACAGCTCCTTGAAATGAACAAGGAGAACTGAGTCACAGATGCCTTTGCATGGAAATTATGCAAATGCATGCAAATTCATGCACGCTGCCTTCATGTGACCCGTGTGTGCCCTGTCTGAGCCAACCGAGCTCCTGTTTGTAAGGTGAAGTTCAAGTGAACACACCAGATCGAGTCAGTTTTGCATTTACATTTGTATCAGGTCCTTCCTGTTTAATGTATTGTTTGGAAAAAACAAATATTTTATCCAAAACATTGGATAAGCAGACTAAACAGACTAAAATTTGCACTGATATTGCTCGGGTTTATTCTAATTCATCATTTTTCATGTATTCATGGAGGAAAGTGAAAGCTGTGAATTCACTGTCAAAGCAGAATAATTCCCACCGATGGCATATATTGGTGGGATGTGTACGTTTGAATGGTTCTGATCAGAATCCTACCTTATGGTTGCTATTTGTGATAATTTCCTTGGAAACGACTTCCCCCTGGTAGACTTCTAATAATGATATAAATAGAACAACGAGTCAGTCTTTTGAACAGCTCCCAAAGAGACAGAAATCCCACCTCTACTTCTGACATCAGTGCTGCGCCGGATTGCACCGCTGGAGGGCGACATAAAGCAAGAAACTGGAGGGCTGTCGGTCACAACAGCAAAAAAACGCCTCTTCTTCACTTCCAGGAAACTGATAAACGATCGAGTCGGAGGAGTGTGTCCTTATGTGACTTTGATTTCACGCTGCAAGAATCTCTGCGGGTACGTTTGTCTCCGTTACGTCGCCAGCAGCATCACGCTTTGTGTGTGTGTGTGTGTGTGTGTGTGTGTGTGTGTTTTTGTGTTCCCCGCCCTCCTGATCCCATCCAATCATCACATCTGATGGCTTTTTGAGTAGGTTAAAGCAGAAAACTGTCCGCTGCTGCTGCTCAAACTGTGCGCTGTGACCACGGAGCCCCGCGCGGTGGAAACACCGACACACACGACCGATGCACGGGGATGTCGCTGCGGATCCGGGGCTGAGCGGGGTTCGGTTCCGGTGGAAGTGACAGCGGCCGGACGCTGGAGGACCATCAGCGGAGTCGGTAGGAGGCTTTGCGGGAAATGAGGGCAAAGTGCCGTGAGATTGAGGTGGATGTGAGCGGACTCTGCTGCCTGTCTGCTCGGAGCTTCTAACCGACGTGTGACAGGCTGCGCACGTCAAATCATCCTGACAGCCTCGTTTGAAAATGAGCGGGAAGTGACCGTACGTGATCACGTTGTCTGCGCTCGGCGTGACGCAGCGTCAACACACGCCGTTTTCTTATTTGTTTATTTCATGTTTTGTTTGTTTGTTTGTTTTTTAAAGCGGTCGAGTCGACAGGAGAGAAGAACGTCACCTAATGGGGGAATGAAGGCTTGTCATGTTTTGGGTTTAATTTAGAACGTAAGTATTTTTTTTTTGACCGTATTATTATTGTATTGTCATGATCCCCGTGTAATTATATCAACAGAAGTTGATAGCCCAGGAGTTGTTTGTTTATACAGTCGACTATGACACCGTGCATTTGGTGCCGATCTGATGAGGAATTTTAGTTATTTTTATTGCATCCTTGTAAAAAATAATCATAGTATGTTATAATATTAAAATAGTATGTACCTCTGTCAATCACTGATTTTAATCAGAGCAGAATTTGGTTTTACTAGCCAAGTAGATACACCAAGGACTCGTGTTGATTAATGAAACGAATAGTAGTATGGTGTGTGTGTGTGTGTGTGTATGGTACTGACGTGGCAAATGGACAGAAGGACAGAACAAGACAAAGGACAGATCCCGTCCAATGACACCTTAAATTGGACTGTGACTTTATTGACTTTATACACACATCCATGATATGGTCCTGTGTGTGTGTGTGTGTGTGTGAGAAAGATGAAAAAGATATATATACTCTTTTCATTGATTGCTGATTGTGGTCACACCACACACACTCTCTCTTTCTCTCACACACAGGACTATATTGTGGACGTGTGTGTAAAGTCACAGTCCAGTTACTTTTATTTAAGCCGTCATGAGCTCCTGGCTATTTTGTCACCCAGAACATTCCTCTTTCTGTGGTTCTCCCTGAGGTTCCTGCCCTTTCCCCCCCTGTTACAAGGGTTTTTGGGCAGTTTTTCCTCACCCTGACTGACTGTAAAGTCCATCAAGACAAGTGTAATTGTGATGCTGGGCTTCACAAATGAAACGGACTTGAACTGAATCTGTTTACTGTCATCCAATCTGGAAAAAAAGACAAACGTAGCCAAAAACTATACTGATTTTTTTGTGCACATTTTAAGTGGTCCTTAAAGAATTACAAGTGAAAAAAAAGTAATGATCAACATCATATTCAGTCTTTGGAACCTTTTTAGTAAAAAAATCCAAAGCAACAACAACAAACAGTCCATGTTACAAATGTTAAGCTTGCACAGGATCCTTACGTCTTTTTCCGATATTTTTTCTGTACCTGTAAGCCTTTGCAGTTGTTCTCGAATCATTTTTTACAGTGAAAAAAAATCCATCAGTAAGCCAGGCCCATTGCTGATGCAAGTGGGCGGAAAGGGGTGGGGGTGGGGGGCTGCAGATGTGCTTGTCCAGGGTGCCACTTAATCCACACAGTCAGACACAAACCACTGCTCCTGTCTGTCATTTGTATTTTTCTTCATATATAAAAGCATGGCTGACGTTTCACCAGACAAGCTGTGCAATGCCTCCGCCAGAGGAAACCTGCCAGAAGTTTCTTTCTTGCTACAAAATGGAGCACATGTGAATGGATTTAACAGCTACGGAAGAACGGCCCTGCAGGTTGGTGCGCGTTTATTTCACGTTAGAGTTTGTATAAAAGAAAAAAAAAAATCAGTTCTGATTGTTTTGTAAAGCATATTGTAACATCAGCCTGTTTGACTTCCTCATCTTGTTGTGCCAAGGTCTTGTTGTACAAGATAAATCCTCTGTCTTCAAATATGCTGTAGGCCTTTATCACCCTTAGTTCACATAATATGAAATTGTCTAAACAAATTGAAAAGTGAAGAAAGTTGTAAGAAATATTTTTTTTTACAAAACATGAACTTAATAACTTAATATTGCTTAATACAACAGAAAATTAGAACAAATTATTAATGATAAAATATATTATATCATTATTATGTATCTATTTTAATATATATACACAGTTTTATACTATATAATTAACCTCAATTAAGGATGACAGGGTTATCTTTTTTTTTTTTTTAAAGCAGTTTGACTATTTAAAACAGCAGTAAATAAGATTCCCTCAGAAGTAGCAAACAACCTAAGCTTGGTTTAGTATTTTAGAGACAAAACTCGGGTGTTCTACGGTAGATTGAGGTAGATTGTGTCTGGGGAGGGCCATAAGGAAACAAAATGGAGTGACGTGAAAGTCTAGGAAATGGTGCAGGCACCATGTGCTTGTGCTCTGATGCAGGCAGGTTAACTGAGTTCCACTCATGACTGCTGAACAACACAATAGAAATACCTGTTAGCAGAATCCAGTGTTCAGATAGTATTCATTTAAAACATTGTGTTGATGTAAAATAGGCAGCCACTGGAGATCAATACTATAAGTTACTGAGCAGTTACACCACACTTTGTGTATTACACCTACAGTGTATTTCAATTTTCTATGTGTGTGTGTCTATTTTTTCCTCCTGTCTGTTTGTGCTTAAAATAAGCAGTAATTTTATTTATGCATTATTATTATTGTTGTTGTTGTTGTTAATACCAGGTTAGTAAGTACTAAGTTATCCAGTGAAGTTATTAGCTCGGTGACGTTCAGTTCGATCCCCTGATTGGCTGGTTCTGTCCCTGGATAAATGACTGAATGAAGTCTCCTTCTCCTCCTCCTGCCGCTTCCTCCGGTTCCGGCCGTCCGTCAGGTGGTGATGTTGGGCAGCACCGCGGTGGTTCAAGCCCTTTTGGAGGCCGGAGCGAACCCGAACCTCCGCGACCCGGTGCTCGGCCTCACGGTAGGCCATGACGCGGCGCGCGAGGGGTTCCCCGACACTGTGCGCGCCCTGCTGGCGCACGGAGCGGACGTGAACGTGACGGACGCACGCGGGAACCTGCCGCTGCACCTGGCCGCACGGCAGGGTCACGTGGACGTGGTGCGCCTGCTCATCGGACGGACGGCGGAGCCCGGAACGCCCAACGGACAGGGGCTGACCGCCGGGCAGCTCGCGGCCCTCCACCGGAGAACCGACACCGCCAGGTGGATTGACCGGTATCTGCACGCGCGTGAGTAGTGTGTTGTAATTTATCTTTTTCACTTTCTATTGTGTGTTTTATTCTTAAAACCTTGATTTAAAATAATAAAAAAAAATCTTTGGAACTTAGCTAAAGCAAAGCTCCAGAATTAAAAATACAACTGCACATTTCACTTCAGAGAAATTAGAACGGTGAAGAACGACAATTGTAAAATACGTTTTCCCCCACATTTTAAATGACGAAACTACTCACTAATACCCAATTAACTACTACTTCTTCATTACAACCTCGTATATTAATCATTTAATTCCTATTTTCATAGAGCAAGGATTTCACTGTCTCAGATAATTTAAGCATTTATAGGGCACGTTTGAAGTACTTACACACATACAGTACATGTTATTAGGGGATATTACAAGACTTTTACAAGCCAATAAAGTTATCATATGTACAGTGTGTTCATAAACATACTGCATGTGTGTTAAGTTGTAATCAGCCACTGTTTCTCACCCTATAAAAAGGGTTAATGACAAATTATGGAATTATATATGTGATGTTTGCTATCTGTGGCCTGGTTTCAGATCCCTGAATGCCAGGAAATGTGGCAAAGTGAATCATGTAGCCTATGAACAACAAATACATTTCTGTGTATTTTCTTTCTGAACATTTAGCTGACAGACACTCCAATACGCTGCTGTGTACTATTTCCTGCTGACGGCCTCTAATATCACCACACTCCATACGTGTGTGATGCTGTCATAATGATACATTTATTGAGTGAAATGAATCAGATTCCAGCCTGAGAGTTTGCTTGTGGCTGTGACTCTTTTATGTTCTGGTTGTTGTTAAGTGTCTGTCTACTCTAAAGTTTCACAACACAATGATATTTGTTGTATGAAGTCGGCTGCCTGAAAGCAGAGACTTTGCACTCAGCAGCTTCAGCTACCGAAAGTGAAAGCTGAGACACTCGGAGTGAATCGCCATGTGTCTCATTCATATGCCATTTTCTCTCAGTATTGTCTCTGCAGTCAGGTATTTAGTTTAAGGTTGAGACTAAAGTAAATACTGGCTTTGAAGTGGAGGGATGCGTTCACCCTGCAGCTTTTACTCATTCTCTTGTATTTTGGACATTTACCGATCTAGTTTACATCATCTGCGCCAGCCGACTGAGAACAATCACACAAATACTCGTGTCTACACCCGACGTGAGGGCTTTAGGACTTTCTGATGAGGCTGACAAACATATACACCATTGTTCTTTTAAAAATCACTGGCAGTCAGAGTCAAGAGTGGTTTGTCTCCATAGTAGCAGGGCCGTACAGGAAAATACTTTTACATTTAAATGCCACAGAGAGAAATGTCCACCCTTTAATAACAGTAACAGTTTTTAGATACACACTTCCCATGAACTGAGCTGATTTTCCTTGTTCCTTTTTCCTTGATTTTGCTTGTTGTTTTTGAGAACTGACATTCTATGGAAAGTCTGAGCATGATCACATATCTCAAAATAAGGTCAGAATAACTCCTGTGTGTGTGTGTGTGTGTGTGTGTGTGAGAGTGAGACATTCTCTGTACTTTGTACATTTTACAACTGCATGCTAGTGCTAGCTCTGTCTTATAGACATTGTTGTTTGCCTCTTATTTCACCACACCACCACATTTCCAAATGTGATAAATTGTTTGATTATTTTTAATGACAAAGTTGTAAAAAAAAAAAAAATACCAAAAAAAAAAAAATTGTAAAATTTACTTTGTACTAGTGCACCTTCTTCTACGCCCATTTTTAATTTTACCTGTATATTGACTCTAAGCACCATTTTCACACTACAGTTGACCGGTTGCTACGTTGTAAAATCAGACACACACTCGAGTAGTTGTATTATGTATGTACCTAATAAAGTATCTCTCTGTCTATCTATAATGACTATCAGACCTCAGGTGCATCAGAACATTTATTCAGTTATGTTTTGTTTTAGGTAATCACTAACCTTAACCTAACCTTAATCTGACCATAATCTGACCTTAATCTGACCTTGACCTTACTTTAATGTAACTTAACCCTATGTTGACAGTTTCATGAAGAGACATGACTTACCTTTAGCACATCACATTACCAGCCATCACCAAGCAGAATCCAGACATAAAATCGGTGTGTCATATATCCACTGCCAGTAGGGGGCACCACATTGGAAAACATTCCACTGGGTCATTTGAGGTCAGGAACAAAGGATGTAGGTGGCATTCTCAGGCCTGCTGTCAGATGGATGATGGCGTCTGGAGAGAGACAACAAACATGGACACACACTAACGATTTCAGCGGCAACTGACGGTGTGAGCGCTCGAAGCAGACGACTCCTCACGTCGTTCTAATTTCTGAACACACACTGAACCTAGCGTGTCTCATGTATCCGCCCCTTTTCTCTGTTGCTGGGCTGAGGAGCTCAGGAGAGAGTTAACTCTGGCACAGCTGCAGCCACAGTGACTCACCATCCGCTGCTGACTCATGCAAGAGCTCACCAGCGCCCCCACTTCCCCCCTCCAGCTCAGACTGTGGTCAGATGTGGAATTGCAGCATCTCACAGCCGTTTGGGCAGAAATAAATCTTCCTCCCTTGCTGGTGACTCGACCCACAGGGCCTTAAACAGACAACCAAAGGTGGCCTCTGTGTGACACCTCAACTGTAAAGAATGTTCCTGCGGCCTTCAGATCAGGTGTTATTTCAAATGCTTTAAAGGATGGAATGCAGCAAAAAGAATTTGTCAAGATAAATGTCATTTCTCAGGTTGGATTTAAAAAAAAAGCAAAAACAAAATCATCTAAGATGTGTTTGAGCAACATAATGGGACTTTCTCCATTAAACAGGATTTATCAGAACTGCTGCACTTCAAATAACTGTCTGAATGTGATCTCTCTCTCTCTCTGTGTGTGTGTGTGTGTGTGTGTGTGTGTGTGTGTGTGTGTGTGTGTGTGTGTGTTTACTATATCAACACAGAAAGAAAAGCTGCATTAAGACAGCTAAACAGACCTCACCATGCACAGGTGGACCATCCATGGTGAAGTTTTAGACTTTCTCAGATGTCACTGATATTTTTAATAACTTCTGCAGACTCAGCAATTTCATTTTCACTGCTATCATGTAATATGTTTTACATTAAGATGTTCAAAAGGGCGAAACATGTTGGTATATTCTACTGTATGCTGTCTACAATAGATACCGGATGTCACAATAATCACTAACAATAGTCACGTGGCTCGGTTATATTCCCCCCCATACTTCAAATGAAAACTAGATGAAAATTAATTGGAAGAGATGTCATCATGATTAACTCTTAGTTCCAATTACTCTAAATTAGCACCAATTTCTGGTATTCGCCACAAACCGTCTTTGAAAACAGCTGAATTGTGGACTAGCTTGGACACATCAGCTGAACGGATCGACTCATGACGTCATGTCACAGGAAGTCGTGACGTCAAGCCCCTGTCATGAACTATGACTGTCAGGAGAAACTTACGGAGGAAAGAAGCTGGAGAAGACGTCTCGGCCCCAAGTGAGGCGATGGTTTGAGCAGGTCGGTTCGGGACACAGACGCGGAAGTGGTTGAGCAGCAGGTGGGCTGATTGGCGCAGCTGGGGGCTAATTACTGACGTCATCCTCAGGCGACGGCGTGAGAATCAGGAATGAAACAGAATACACGAAAATAAATGTTCTTTGTACGTATGTACACCTCATATTCACCTCAAAGCAGGTCGCCATA
>CAAKHB010004368.1:2262-15833 GCA_901007665.1 Aeoliscus strigatus
TTCAGTGTCACACACAGTTTGTGTGTGCGCTGCCCATAGTGATGGAGCACATGCTTTTTTCTGATAACATCAATAATATGAATAATGTGTTACCTTACCTGTGTGTGTGTGCGTGCGCGCATCGGGGTGGAACTCCACGAGATTCAGAGCACGGAGGAGAAACGTGCTACCATGTAGAGACAGTGATAATGTGTGTAATACACATTTAATTTCATTTAATTTAAAGCCACGTTAGCTAATGTTTCAGCATCTTTCAGCACTGGATTTACAGTCACTGGAACCAGCACTGAAGTAGAAATGACCATTTCCTCCTCTCGGGTATGAATCAGTTCCCAGCACTGCATCTTTGATGTCATCCCACAGATAAAAGAAATTGATCAGCATTTCCACTGAATTGGTCAGTTTAGAACCTTCTCCCGATTCGCATCCCTTCCTGGAAATTGGATTTGTATAATCATGTGAAATTCTTCAACCCAACTCTTTTATTAAAGTTAAAAATTAATTTGTAAAAATAATGTGAGAGCAGTATGGTGTGTATTGGAAACACTGTGATGGATAAATGGAATAATGGTTAAAAACCCTCAACGAGTGCCAAGATCTCATCAGAAGACACAACGACCCTCAGTCACGTAGAAATGAGTCACTGTCACGTCTCACCAAACATTACAACAATGGTTCTTCTTCTCAAGTGGTTGGGTCTGTGTTTTTCTCCCTTGCGGGATACAAGTAGCTTGAGGATGACTTTCCCCAGCCCTGAGGTCAACCGCTGTGGTCACTTATTTCACTCTGCATGACAAACCCACCAATGGTGCACACGTGGAAAACACTGGGAGCAGGGTACATTTGGATTCTCTCGCTAATAGATCAATAAAAGACATTAGCAGCACGCTAACCCAGTGAGCAGGGCTAATTCAGGGGTTAATCTGGGGTTAATGGCTGAGCAGCATCATTCTCGGAGGCGGCCATTAGTTCGCAACGATACCACACAATATCAGGTTCTCCTCCGAGTCGTGCCCTGCGCTCTCAGAGCGACAAGCACCGACGGAAACCGAAAGGAAAAACGACTATCACACTTTTGAGTCAAGCTATCCAGACAGCTGAAACCTAATGCGAACAAATGAACGGGTCATTGACGAAGGAAGAAGCATTGTGTCAGAAATATACGTGAAATGGCAAAGGAGGAGCCGGTGCTGTGAAATTTGGTCAGGAGAAGCGGGAAGCTGAGATGAGAGAAGGAGAGGAAGCGAAGCGAGCGCTACACTTCTTCCTGTCCTTGTAAAGTGCTGCGTGCTGTCGAAGCGGCAGCCAAGAATGTGTCAGCTCCGACGTCTCACGCTGCCTAATGGGCTCTTAAACGCTGATATAAAGCTCACTCGCTCTCTCATGCTCCCCTTTTTCCTCTCTCTCTCTGTCTCTCTCTCTCCCTCTCTCCTCTCCCTCTCCCTCTCCTGTCTTTTTTCTGCTGCCGCTGTTCGCTCTCATTACCTCTCGTTTTCACCCCGTGCCTCGCTCTGTCACTCACTTGTCCTCTCCCTCGTGTTCACTCCTTCTGTTCCTCCGTCAACCCCATCACAGGCTGCCTTATTCTTTTTACAGTTTCTCTTATCTCGCTGAATTTTCCCTCTGTTTCTTCATCCTCATCTTTGAAGCTCTCTTGCAGCTTTGTCTCCTTATTTATGATTTTTTAATGGATGAAATCTCCATCTTTTCTCCCCGTCTCAAACACCAGGCTTCATAATGCCGTCTACCCACTGGATCCATCTTTCTCCCTCACCTTGTTACATGTCCTGTCAGCACCTCTCCATGGCTTGGCCAATGCATTTGTCTTCGGTCTGGATCGGGACTGGTGGAGCCTCCTGAGCCCTACAGGTCTGCAGGTATACATCAACTGCACCCACATAACGCCATCATTAAATATGATGATCATGTGACATTCTGGTCTCATGTTTGTTAAAACTCAGGCATGTAACTCTTGACTTCTTCATGGGGTCATTTACCATGTTAGATCGCTACACTTTCCAGGTATTAGCTGTATTAGCTTGTATTAGTTTGGTTTGGTTTAGTTTAGTTGATGTTTGTTTCACTATACTTGCTAACACTGCTTTTCCACTACACAGTTCCAGCTCGGCTCAGCAGTTTTTTTACTGCAACAACAAACACATAAACAATGGAGAACATGGAGGAGATAGGGAAGTTGTGTCTGTGGATTTTTGTAACAGAAAGAACAAGAGAAAAGAGATGGAGGAGGAGCAGGACATGATCACCGACACGGAACTCCGCTCCATGCTGCATTTTCTCCGTCTCTTACGATACATGTTCTATCTAGCCAAAAAACACAAACGTCTGGACTTCATTAACAGACCACAGTGTGTGTTTTGCACACATTAAACATGTTCAATGAAAACATGACAAGGACTAAGGACTTATATCGCTATCGCCGGAAAGAATGCCGGTAGACTCCTATGTGGAAGGTAGCGCTTGGGACGGCCCTCTGTGTGTAGTGACCAATCAGAGGACGGCCCTCTGTCTGTAGGGACCAATCAGAGGACGGCCCTCTGTCTGTAGGGACCAATCAGAGGACGGCCCTCTGTCTGTAGGGACCAATCACAGATGTTACATGTTTAGTACTGGCTCAGCTCACTTGGAACCTCGCCAGAGGAAGTACTACAAAAGTGCCAGGTACAGGTACTATCACCAGTGGAAACACCAAAAAGACGGGTAGAGCCGTGCCGTGCTGAGTGGAGCTGTGGAACAGCGCAGTGGAAGCGCTATCGTTTAATGATCTGCCAACTCCTGACCAGCACCAGTAAAAATAGCCTGTGAAGCACACTCTTAAGACTTCTAGAAGGCAGGATTGGTCCACAACACACTGGATGTCAATTGCTACGTCGATGATAAATCGACAGCATTTGCTACAGCATCAGGATACGTCCAGTCACATTCTCTACACCATACCCTGATGTGCACATGATCGGAAATTACACGTCACAGCGGCACAAATGACCATAACTGATTCCAGTCTGGCATTTGTCATAGGGACTAATTTCCAGACCATCCCTTCCATGTCTGAGCTCTTCCCTACATTCCCTATGTTGACGCCAACTTCCAATTGATTTTTCCGGCTTTACTCGCTACTGTTAGAAGAAGAAAAACCTCATGCCCGGTGGCAGAAAAACACCTGTGACAACTTCAGTTCTTGCAGCCACACCTGCTCATAAACTATACTTCTACTTGTTTTCCTTCTCTCAAATGTACCTTTAAGGGGATTGTATTGACGAGCAGGACGAAGATGTTTTTACATTCAAACCACAGAACTCATCGGTTGCATTTCAATAAACACCACAATCAATACTGGCCCCAACAGATTTGTCTCAATCTACAAACATTGACAGTATATGGGGATATGAGCCAGAGCTGATATCGAACCACCAGCGAAAACACCCTCTCACACACACACACACACACACACACACACACACACACACACACACACACACACACACACTCTCTCACATTGTCACCCACTCAGTATCACCAAGCAGGCCGATAACGGGTCAGGGGCACAACGTGGAAGAGTGGAATGTGTGCTATGACCTTCAACCCAAATGTCAATGTTTCACTGTGGTGAGTGGGGTGAGAGAGACAGAGGAGTGAAATGGAATCTCAGCATGTTCGTAAATCACGGAGAAAATCCAGTTTGTGTGTGTCAGAGAGAGAGAGCACGAGAGAAGGTAAAAAAGAAGACAACAGCGAGCAAGAGAGGGAGCGAGAGGCAGACAGGCAGCGTGTGTGTTCGTGACTAACAGCCGGTTGTTATTCATCTTGGCATGCGACTCCCAGCAGCCCCCTCACATCAGGTGTGAGATTGGCGGCTGAGTGGAGGGGGTGAGGGAGAGAAGACGGGGAGGGGAGGTGGGGGGGATTGTAACCGCGTCAAAACATTCCTTCCTCAACGCAACAAATCGGCGCTTTCATCAGACACCTCATCACCACCCCTCCCAGCTCTGCCTCCTCGCAGTCGCTGGGTTGCTCTCTTTCTTTCCGTCTTGCTCTCTGTGCATCTCTCCCTTCTAAATGTCTCCCTTACAGCGTGTTCACATGCATTTTAAGGGTCGCCTCGCATCTTTTCAAGTTAGTCAAAGCGCACTTCTATCGCTGCGTGTACATTGAAAGAACGGTTGATCCAGCCAGACTCAAAAGCAAATGAAGACACAATCAAAAACACGCCAAATACGACAGGATTCACAGCTCCTAAACAGTTGTTGCACTTTCTTCTTTGCAAATTCAGCGTAATAAATAGGTGAAACTTTGGTGGTACATGTTCGCTAACAGCAAACATTTTGGCATATTTAGGATGCAATTAATCGGTAACAGTTTTCTGACTTCCAAGCTTTTTGTATTTGCCTTGCTATGTGAGTCATATGCAAATGTACAGTGATTCATTTCCCTCCATATTGCCTGCACGCAGACCTCGCCGTTTGATTTGCGTCAGATGGTGGATATTAGCCAGCTCGAGGGCTGTTTGTGCAACTGATTATACTTCTTTATACCATGGTCAGGGTGAATAGTCTTTTCTGATTGGCTGGCAGATGTGCATTAAAACCGTGTAACGCACACATAGTTCGGCTCAAAGTTCACTTTTTTAATATCCATCCGCGGCACAACCTTTACACTGGCAACGTTTGACAGCTGTCCGTGGTTACATCAACTGGACATTTGACAAGGAAACACATGTCCTAAGCCAAAGCCTGCGTTTTATTTTTATGGTCAAGTTAGCCGGTTCCAGTCCCAGTTTACCTTTAGGGCTTAGCATTTAGCATTTAGCGTTTTCTGTTCAAACACAGAGAGCTGGCGGAGTCACATGACACAAACAGACCAATTGCAGGTGATGCTCTTTGCGGAGGTTGTTACACTTCTGGAGAGTCAGGCTACTCCACAGGGATTTGATTCAGAAGCATAAACCTAGACTAAGACAGTCCCAGTTCATTCTGAAGCATACAAATTGTATCTTTTCTGGTCATGTGGCACCAATTATAAAATATGTTTGTCTTTCCACCACACAAAGGACCCTGTTGTATAAAGAGTGGTGTAGCACACATTTGAACTCAAACTGTTTGAGTTGTGCGTCCATTAATGGTTGTTCTCCTGCAGTTGGATGAAAGGTGAGATAGTTGCCTCAGTATGGGAATGACAAATAGAAAGACATACAGCAACAGAAAGGCAGAGGTCAAAACAAACGGAAAAAACAGGGGGTTAAAAGTTGACTGAAAAAAAGGGGAACAATGTGAAATTGTGAGCAAACACCACGTCTGCTGTGTGAAATGAAAACAGCATCAGTAAGGGAATTATAAAGCTGAAACTGATCAAAGATTCTTCCGTATGTTGAAGAGAATGCATAAAGCTCAGCTGACGCCACTGTGTCTTCACTCACGTCACATGTTGTAAATTTCTGTCAGCGCGTTATGTATCTGCCATGCATCTCTTGCTCTATCTTGTCGTCAGTTGTTGTTCTCTTCGGCCCTGGTGTCTGGGTCCTTGTGCCTCTTCGCCTGCCTCCTCTGTTCACTCCACCCTGTTTACAGCATCACTGGCATTTATCTCTTGTGCGTTATTTCTGCCACTTTCCTTTGTGCTGCAACTCCCACATGTGTACTCTCTCTCCCTCCCTCCGTCTCTCTCTCTCTCTCTTTCCCTCCCTCCCTCCTTCCCTCTCTCTCTCTGCTTCCCCGATATTGATCTGCATTCTACCCGTACAGCTGAACCGCCTGAGGTTCTGCAATGACCTCACCTCTCCCTCTTTCTTCCAAGAGCGCCCGCAGGAAAAAGCTGTCTCAGTAACATTCCTTGTCCACACGAAGCTCACAGCAAACGTCTGTCCACGTGAAAACGAAACAAAAGGAAGTGGTTCAATGGACGGCAGCTCCTGCACAAAGATGCAATCGCTGTGTATTATTTCAAGGTCGTCTGACGAAACCAACCTGTCAACGTCTAAATTGTAGGAGATAGACGAGGGATCAGATGTGGGAGATGACAGGAAGTTGTAATCTGCTCTCGCCAAGCGGTCCTTGTTCTGAGCTCACAGTCCAACCAGGACCAGCCCTGTGTGAGAAGGCAGATTGTTTCATGTGAAGATGACTGATGACACTTTCAGCGATTCATCCAAGAAGACGTCAGGCGAGAACTCATTGCGCAGTGTTTTATAATACCGACTTTCAACTGTGGAGAGTTATCATCAGCGCTACGGAGGGCTAATCCATAGAAATGCTAGAGTGACATAATAAAGTCATTTGATTGGCTAATTACATATTGATTTTCTGGAAACTGGTGGCTGGTCGTACGTAATAGTCATAAAATTTATTGTCCTGCTTTGCTGCAGGTGGAGAATTCCAGTCATGTTCTTTAATGAAATAGACATCTGATAGACAGAGAGCAAAAATGTACATGTAACCAAAGATAGAACTTCTCTGATGGCCATTCGTCGCCTCCATCAATGGGATTGTCAGGATGGAGGACCAAATTCATTGGGCCATCATAACCCAATGGCTACCAGAACTCAGCCTTCAAGTTTCAGACCACTGCAGCTCTGGGGGTCTCAGAGCTGATTGTCCCTTTTACTTGTTACCATTCCAAACCAAATCTCACCATTCAGTATTGATCTTGTCGCTTGTCGTTGTCATGGGGAACTGAACGACTTCAACGCTTCTTCCCTGATGTCAGATGAGGACTCACGATCCTCCTGTCTCTTCCTATTATCATCTACTAGCTGGAAGAAATCCAGTGCAGTCTCCACTGATATGGTTAAATCGTCATCGACTGAGGACGACGCAGGCGACTGCTGTTTGATAAACTTTATTTACACATATCTAACCAATGTTTTGAGGACCTGGCCACGTCCTCCTGTGTGCATAAACCCTCCAGCTCAATTGTGGGAGAAGACAGATTTTTCACAATAAATCTACCGAATCTTGTCAGAGTCATCGTGCAGACATGCGATCATCATGTGTTGCTTTTCCACTCTGCTAGATTTGGGATCTGTCAACTTTATGTACCTTCTCAGTGGAAAACGATGGCCCCCCTGAAGCTCTGGGATCACAGATATGCCCCAACTGGCTTGTAAACCTTGAATCAAGTCTTGGATTTTATAGCGACAATTCCCAACAATCATGATCCCGTCTCTGCAGATGTATAAATGCTCCAATCCCAGACCAAGACATCCCATCTGATGGTAACCTGCAGAATGGACGCCGACTCGTTGGAGGCAGCGGAATCTGGCCTGTCAATGGAAGTTCCTACATGTTCAATTATTTTTTTCCGTTGCAAGAGCATTGTGAATGAGCTCCCCTGGTAACTCTCCTGAGCCTCAGTGTGTTGCTCTCATCATGCAGTTGTAGCGTAGCAACGAGCTGTTTCTAAATTCTAGGGCACTCGCACGGAGTGGCTGCACCTTGCAGCCTAATCCTTGGCATAGTTGCTTCAGTATTTCACCTAGTTGAGGGCTGTTTCCATGTAGAACATTCTATTTGAAGGGACATGAATCAAAGTCTGCCGTCTCACCAATTCCTCCGAACTGTGTTTTTGTCCCAGCTGGCTCTGCAGTCCCGACTGTGTGACAGGACACGGATCGGAGAGTACCACCCTGGGACAGTGCGCTACACACAAGCTGACCTGGTCGACCTCTGCGATGACGACGACGATGGCGATGACACCAACATGCTCTTCTACGCACCCAACATGACCCTGAAGGACCGAGGGCCCTGAGAGAAAGAGCGCTGCAGCGGGGAAGAGAGACAAAAGAGCTGGGGGGGAAGGAGCACCGGGGAGGGTCACTGACAAAGGGAGACGCAGCGGATTAGAAAGTGAGAGGGAGGAAGAAGGGGTTGGAGAGAGTAGAAGGGAAGATTGGGGGGAAAGTCAGGCAGATAGAAGCCGGAGATGAGCTGTCAGGTTCCATTATTAATCCCCATCCTTTACTATTTAATATCCTAAAGACGCACACGCACACACATACTGAGCAGAGCCCCTGCAATACTAGAATGTGAGAAGAGCAAGAAAGAAGAGGATCTAAAAATCGCCCCCAATGTTGAAGGCATCTGCTGCCACGGTCAGGTATTAAAACAATTTATCTCTCACCACAGCTCCCTGAATCCTGCATTTGCCCTTTTTGGCAAACCTCCAAAAAGAAAGGAAACATAACGGAACGCTGAAAGGCAATCATAACAGGGTGTTCATTTGGCATTCACAGCAGTTTCCACTTCTCCGCAGGAGCCGACGTGAAGGCAGGTCTGCGTGTGACAGGAAATCATCCCGAGGTGCGTTCCAAATGGAAGGTTGCTGCCTCGTTGCCCTGCCTTTTATAGAGACTGCTGCCCCACAACGTGTGGCGTCTGAGTGAAACCATTAAAAAAAAAAAAAAAAAGACGCTGGGCTGAAGCTGCCTTTTAGGACCGCTGTCTAGGTAAAGTGCGGTGTCAGCAGGCACTGGGCTAACGTCACGTCGCCAGCTAGCGCTAGCCAGGTGCCTCACAAACAATAGTGAACAGAATAATGAGAAAATATGGTTTGTACTTCTGTCATTTTCAAAAATTCCCTTTTTGCTGAATCAGAGACGATGCTCAGATTTACAGGTAGCTGACCATAGTGGAGACGGGTTGAAGGAACTAGTTCAGTCAGCGTTTGATTGGTCCTGATTGGTCCTCATTTGTACGTACCTGCCTCAGCCTGTGAGCCTGGTACATCTTCTTTATAGGAGATTTGCAGGAGGTGTCACGGTGAAAGTTCACGTGGTCAGTGTTGTTGGAGGTGTCTCTCCTTCAGGCAGTATTACTGTTTTTGTTGTTGCCTTGTTGGCTTTTGTGTACAACATGACTTTTGTTTATTTTTGCTGATATATTCCCTTGGGAGTTTGTTTTATATTTTTTGATTAAATACCACAGACGTTTGTTCAACTATATTTATAACAAATCAATGTAGCGTATATTTACGTGTACACTCTATTTTTGTACGTGCCTTGGACTGGAGAAAGCTTCAAATGCTCTAAACCTTCTGCTCTCTCTCTCTCTCTGTAACACTAGCTCACCGCCTTACGTGCAACTAAAAAAAATGTTATTCGTTCCACACACTCCTGTCAGAATAGGCAGGAAATGATGGCTCGTGGCACCTGCTGCATAGCAACTGTCTTTGATTGTTCATCATGTCCTGGCCCGTGTCAGCGGTGCTGTGGGGGACGTTACTGTGATTGGCAGGATAATGGAGACACTTTATATTCAGCCTCAGCCCGTTTGGTGTTTCCCGTATCGAGCTGGTTTCATCACTGTCTGTGTGCACTGCAGGCTGTCAGCTGCCCGTCTGACAAGTTGAACTAATGAACCGACACTTGACCCTTTCTACCCTTGAGTTGTTGAACTTTTCCACCGGGTGTCAGTGACGCCAGAGTGCGACGGACAGTTCGCACAGCGTCACCAATCCAAACAAACACTTATATGGACATTGTTGCTGATTTTGCTTGACTGTGCACTCTATCAAATAAACGAGCAGGAGAGACATTTCATAAGAAACTCAGACTGGGTGTGTTGATTTCATTTTCACGTCGCGATCCTTAATGCCACCGTCCTGCCTTTTGTGACGTGTGTGTGAATATCCGTTAAGACGTCTTGGGCTTCAGCCACTGCAATAATGGATATTAATTACTGAACGGACCCCGCTGGCCCCTGCCTTGTCTGCAAATCTGGTTAACTGGATTTTGATTAATGGAAACTGCGCTGCATGTTCTCCAGAAAACCTGAGTCTTCTCAACACACACACACACACACACAGCTCCAATACAGATGGTTGAATGTTTCAGGACTCGCACGGCCTCGATAAAGAGCCTGAGAAATAAGCGAATCTCACTGTCACACAAGAAGAATTATTATCACCCCCCCAACACCACCACCACACACACACACACACACACACACACACACACACACACACACACACCCCACCCCTCATATCGTCGCATGCTCCGTAATTGGATACAATTTAACACCCACGGCCCACGGGCATGTCGGCAGGCACACTGCCTACTATTGGCTCGCCTCGCCTCGCCACCCTATCATTTGTCAGATCTGTGTTTGTGTGTCTATACGTGTGTGGTTGTGCGTGCATGGGGCTCGCGAAACCAGAGCCTTTGTTGGAATCCAGCCATGGAGCACGGAAAGAGAGAGAGAGCGAGAGGGGAACAGAAAGAGGGGGGGGCGATAGCAGCAGCACCAGACACTCAAAAACAAGGTGGAGCTCTGTCACCTCGGAGTAAAAGCTTGACGGGTGTTTGTTGCTCCTCTGCAGCTTCCACGGGGAGCCTCATCTGTTGTCTATTAGAGCCCAGCAGTATTTACAGGCAGGGGTGGGCTGAACGGCACCAACTCCTCCAAAAACTCAGCTTGCCGACCGCTTGCAGTGCAGATCCCATCCGGCTGTCTGCACTGACCGATGTTTGGACCGTGAAGCCCTTCACACCAAATGCTTTAATGCAGTAGTTGCTAAAAGCTGGTTGTGTTGAACCTCATGTGCAATTTCAATTTTCAGCTGCCAACTAGTCAAGATGAAAAATGACTGTGCAAAAGGTCAAATTTAACAGATGGCAATCTGAATGTTTGGTGTAATATCACGTTCTTCTTCAGGGGGCGATGGTAAGTCACAGGTGTTGCTGCTGTGCTATTGGGCTTCATCCATAATCTTTAATTGTAGTTTATGTTTTGTAGACAGTTTACGAATTTCCCTATGAAGATTAGCATTGTCGCTAATTTCACATTTTCTAATGTTGATTTAGCTAAGGCCAGTGGTCTGTATGTGTATGTGTCCTGTTGACAGTACATTTTGTCTTTTTACACAGCAAACGCTTAAACTTGCTCATCCATATTTGACACATTTATTATCTTTTTGGTCTCAACATTGTCACCACCAGACAGCCTGTAATTACAATGATTTATTTTTGCATTTTTGATTCTCTCGAGTGTTTTTGTTTTACCTTTGCTTTGCTCAGTAATAATAACAGAGGCTGACAGGAAATATGAAGACACCAGGAGGGGTGATGTGCCACGAAAGCTCGAAGCAAGACTCATCAGACATTATGATTATACGGTACCCCACCACTCTCCCTCATGCGCTCCATTATTTGATGCTCCTCACAAAAAGAAAGAAAAAACGAAAGAAGGAATGCGAGATGCCCTTTGCCACATTCAGCTGATTTCAGTCCAGCCTGCTCCAGACCAACAAGGGAAGCTTGTTTCTGCTGCAATTCAGCATTTATTTTATTTTAATTTAACCTTTGTTTAACCAGTTAGCACCCTCTGAGATCAAGATCTGGTTCACAAGGGCGAGAAGGGCGACAACACATGTTACAGTAGACGACATGTGAAAAGACAGATTGCCAACAACAAACCAAAATAGCAATACCGTTTAGGGATTAAAACCGGTTAATGTTACAAAATGCAGCTGTTGAGATCATGGTAACAAAAACACAGCCACTGTTCACAGGACTCTCGTTTGTTGATGAAGAAAGAAGGAAAAGCTGCAAGTTGAAATGAGGTCAGATCATTTTAGATCAATTTGGAAAGGAGAGACTTGTTTTCCAAAGTTGGTCAGAACACGAGGAGCGGATATGTGGTAAATGTCATTTGAACGTACAGCATAACGACCACTGGTTCTTCAAAGAAGAGAGCATAGATCAAACGGAACCAAGGCAGGAAGAGCCTCATGAATTTGACTTAACCAGTGGGTCTGCCTTCGTACGCTCAGTGAAGACAATTCGGCATAAAGTGAAAAAAGTCCCTTCGTGTTTTTGAACTCGACTAGTTCCACTCAACTCCGCCTCATGAAGTCACAGACAATGCTTGTAGTGTTACTGTGCTCTTGGGAAATCATATCGTGATGGTCCACCATGGTGGAGCGATAGCGACCGAAAGGAGGTGGAGTTTCATTTCCCCTCGTCATTTTCTGCTTTCTTTCTTTGTCCAAAATCGTCTTTTGTTCTGTTCCTTTTTATCTGCAAAAACAGATGTGCCTCTGGGGAAAGTCATGTGATGCAAACAGGCTAATGACACTTGTTTCAGTCTGTGGAGGTCTGCATTGCTGCGACACCTTGTTACATTTCATACACTGTACCCTACACCGTACCCTATGATGTACCCTACACCATACCCTACACTGTACCCTACACTGTACCCTACACCGTACCCTACACCGAACCCTACACCAAACCCTACACTGTACCCTACACCAAACCCTACACTGTACCCTACACCAAACCCTACACTGTACCCTACACCGTACCCTATGATGTACCCTACACCATACCCTACACTGTACCCTACACCGTACCCTACACCGAACCCTACACCAAACCCTACACTGTACCCTACACCAAACCCTACACTGTACCCTACACCAAACCCTACACTGTACCCTACACCGAACCCTACACCGCACCCTATACCGAACCCTACACTGCACCCTACACCAAACCCTACCAAACCCTACACTGTACCCTACACCAAACCCTACACTGTACCCTACACCAAACCCTACACTGTACCCTACGCCGAACCCTACACTGTACCAACACTGTACCCTACACTGTACCCTACACCGTACCCTACACTGTACCCTACACTGTACCCTACACCGTACCCTACACTGTACCCTACACCAAACCCTACACTGTACCCTACGCCGAACCCTACACTGTACCAACACTGTACCCTACACTGTACCCTACACCGTACCCTACACTGTACCCTACACTGTACCCTACACCGTACCCTACACTGTACCCTACACCGTACCCTACACCAAACCCTACACTGTACCCTACACTGTACCCTGCACTGCACCCTACAACAAACCCTACACTGTACCCTACGTAGTAACCTACACCGTACCCTACACTGTACCGTACCCAGTGCATCGACACACGCCGACACTGAGGCATAACTTGGGCTTAAGTCAATGGTTAGCAGGTGCTTTGTAAATAATCATCAAGTCACATAATGTCATTATGTCCAATGCTGCTGTCTCAACGCCAAACCCTCATTTCACATCTTCATCTTACACACAGAAAGACATCATATTCCCTGGAATAAAAACGAAGTATTAACGTAGCAACAGTTGCCTGGCAAGTAAGTAGTCCATATGTAAATTATTCGTTTAGCAGTCCGTTATATTCTTTAATTTTGACCTCATTATTGTAAAATATGTTTTCTCATATAAACCATGAGCTTGTGTTAGCCACAGGAATATCGCAGAGGACATGTCCTCGGCGTGCACGCGTCTGTGTCTGGTGTCATGTCCTTCCATCCGTGCTTCCTGTCTGATAACAGCTCCGCTGCCGGAGCGCAGCGAAGCAGCCAGCGGAGCCTGAAGCGCAGCGATCCGGCCTGGAAAGAGTTAACCCGTCTCTCTCTACCCGTTCCGTCTCTCTCTCTCTCTGAACACACACACACACACACACACACACACACACACACACACACACACACACACACACACACACACACACACACACACACGCACGCACGCACGCACGCACAGGC
>CAAKHB010004371.1:18103-33370 GCA_901007665.1 Aeoliscus strigatus
CACAAACTGTGAGCTCAGGTTTCCCGTGGCTAGACACCGGAGAATACACGCAGCAGAAGGTGACGAACGGGAGCCATCTACATGCAGACTCCAAAGAAAATATGTGACTGGAGAGCTGACGGGATACCGGGGACAAAGAGTGAAAAGGTTGTTTGTGACCAAACTGCACATCAGCTCCAGAAGGTGAGAACACTGACAGCTTCAGTTTCCAGCCTGAGCCAACGTGGATGTTATAGGAGACAAACACAAGTTGTCGCTCAACTCGTGTGTTGTGTGTGTTTATGAGTTGATAACCCAGACACACCTACATGGCCACTGAAGGATGACCAGACGTCGCCAACATGAGGCTCTGACCCAGCAGGATGACGTTGTCCTTCATTAGAATGTGAAGGTTGTGCTGGAATGAAAGCAATCTGATATGTCCAAAAGAGGAGGAGGAGGAGGAAATGAAAGCTGCGTTGTGAGGAGAATGACAAGGTGGTGGGTATGTAAAAAGAACGAGGTAGAACGATATGAGGTCGGTTGAACTAGCTCGTACACCTGCAGCCGACTCAGAGGAAACCATTTCAGGGATGGTGGTCCTGCCTGGACGAGCAGCAGCGACAGGAGCGACAGTTTGACCGCACGAATAACAGGACGGAGGCAAATGAGAACTTACTTCATGGGCTTGAAAAGAGCCTGGCCATAGTTCTGGAAGGTCATGATGAGCTTGAGCTGCGTTCCTCCAGATTTCATTGCTGTTGGAGTTAATCAGACAACACGGCGTTAATACAAAGACAACGCAAAGTGCACATGTTTATTGTACCACTACAAATTATACAAAACCAGCTAACAACAGATGCTAATTGCAACATTTATGAACTTTTCAGTTTATTTAAACTGATTTGCAATACATTTTAGCAGCCAACCAAACAAGTAGGATTATATGTGATGATTAAAATACATTACACCTGGAAATCATTATATTTATAGAATGTGCATACAGAATAAGTTTGGTGGCCAAACAAAAGACCTGAGTGATTTGGGTCAGTCTATTTCCTGAAAAAAGTAGAGGAATACGGATCTCATTCTCGTAAAGCAGCAGTCAGTTGTGCTCGCCAGGTAATATTCGGCACCTTTTTGGTTTGAAGGGTGAAACGTATAGTTCCCAGAGATCTTCTCCAAATACAGAATCATTCCATGAAGAACTGACAGAGTTAAATTGTGTTTCCAAATACTGACTGGTCACTGTTCACCTGAAATCTGAAACATCCATTTCCTCTGTGTGTGTGTTTGCGTGTGTGCTCTGAAAACACAGCGTGCTGAAGTCGTGTTTGTCTGATGGGAACGGTGAGGGAGGGGTGAAGGACAGCTAGAGCCGCCCAGCCAATGCTCCGGCCGTTCCTGTGCCGTTTCCTCTGCCCGTCCATTCTCTCTCTCACACTGCCTCTTTGTGCTCCTGTTCGTCCCTCCATGTTCTCTCTCTCTTTGAACATCATAATGTATTCTAAAAGTACTCATGGGACCAGGCTCGGTCCCGGGGTGAGGAGTTCTAGGAGAAAGTAAATCTTCAACAGCAAAATAAATAAATAAATGACAGAGCAGAGCGGCCAGTGCCTGCTTTTTCTTTCACTGATCGATCGGAAACTGTGTTTTCGTGGCCTTTTTGCCGGAGAACGCCCCGCTCAATCAATGTTTCATTTATTCCTCCGTATGGGAGTCACAAGGACAAATCAAAAAACGGTCACACGGAAAATAAGTGCCAGCGGAAAGATCAGCGTCCCGTCTTTCCTCACGTTGTGCCCGTTCGTGTTTGGAAGACACGTCTGTCTACGCAGAGCAAACAGACGCGGTAAGGCTGCATTTTCACTGACAGCTACAAACCTCGCTTTCTCTGTAAAGAGACTTACCGCCGTCTGTGCTAACTTTTACCATAATGTCTGCTTGTGCACACACACTGGAGTTAAAGTTTATAATACATTCAAGCACTCCCATCCCAGAGTTTAGATAATAACCTACTGCCGTGTAGGTTTCTATTGGTTTTCTGCCCCCGGGCCTGTGTTACGGCTCTGTAATTACTGAGCCACCATGCACTTAGCCGGCGAGAGACGCTGAGAACTATTCCTCTACCCACCCAGGCCGAGAGAAAGCAAGAGGGACAGCAATTAGAGAGGACTTTGAGTGGAATAAGAAAGAACTTCTTACTCTAGTGGCCAAGCATGTTTCATGAAAGTTAATCCCACTCCCAGTTAAGTATTTAATCTTTGTTATAGGCCAGTTGGCGCGCAGTCAGTGGATAAAAATGAATTCACGGTTCACAGTGAATGCAACATGGGTGACCTGCAGTCGACAAGCACTCCTGGAATTTGGGAACTAGACTCAGCCAGAAAAAGACAATCCTCCCAAAAAACAAAAAAAAAAAAGAAAAAGAAAGACTCCATACCAGCCCCAGCGTGGGGCCAGATGTCCACGTTCCCCAGCAGGACAGTCTGTCCCCAGGCTGACAGCTCCTGCACCCTCAGTCAGAGGGAAAAACACTTGAGTCAAGTCATGATTCAGCTGCTGCAACGGTTTCTTCTGCCGCGTCGTCTTGAGAGACGACATGACTGACGGTTGGGCTGTTTTATTCTGCCTGAACCCTTACAAGGCTGATCAGACCGTGAACAGCCCGCGGGGGACGTCTGTCTCCATGCACTGTGTGTGTGTGTGTGTGTGTGTGTGTGTGTGCCCGGGGCAGTGATGACGAGTGCTCTTGTCAATCACTTAGCAGCCCCTTCCTCTTCACCTGCAGTGAAACCTGTTTCTCTGCTGAAGACTCCTGGAACCACCAAGTCCAGCACCAGGCGTTGCTGTTTGACCCCCCCCAACCTTTACACACTCACCAACACTGGTGATCCTCTGAGTGACCAGGTCCTTCAGCAGGGCCTCGATGACCGGGTTGTGTCTGGAGTAGAGCTCGTATCGATTAATCCCAATGTGAAAGCGGAGCCAGTTGGGGTAGGAATCATCGGTCAGCTCGCCTGTCGGGCTCAACTCCTCCATGTTGCCTTCCCCATTCCTGGTTTGGAGAAAAGAGAGAGAAGGGTGAAGAAGAGGACTGTCAGGTTGTCTATGTACAGACTGACAGGTGTTGTGCAACAGCCTCTGAGCACAAAAGAACATCTGGATGAAGACATTTCATGTTCTGCTGATGGCGTTACCATTCCTGCTCCGCTGCTTTGGGGTCAAATCGGATGTCTGTGTTGACGTTGAAGAGCGTGTCCTCGTCCGTCAGGGGCGGCAGGGGCCTCCTATACAACGGATGGTCGTAGAGAGCCGACAGCCTTGAACCTTGAACCGGCATGTCGCCGGTCACAGCGGGGGCCTGGATGAACTTCCGGTCGCCGCGCTGGCCGTAGTGCTCCAGCCTCCGCAGGCCGTGCGTCCTGTCTCCAGCTGCCGGGGTCTTTTCCAGGGAATGGGAGGACACATTGGAGCTGGGCTCGTTGCTGAAGTCCTGCAGGATCCGCAGGGTGTGCTTGTTGTTCCAGCCCTGCTTGCCCCAGCTCTGCGGCTCCTCGCTCGGCGTGTGCGCGCAGGAGCAGCCGCCGCCGCCGCCGCCGCCGCGTCGCTCCAGCTTTGGTAACAGGTCGATCATGATGTGCATAGAACACGCAACGAGGAACACCATGAGAATGAGAACCCGGAATTTCCGCAGGAGGATCATCTTCATGGTCTCCCGTTTGAGCAGATGTGAGTATTTGCTGCAGATGATGAGGACGCAGATGAACAAGCTGACTACATCGCTGATGATGTTGATCAGACTGGACGCCAATCGAATCAAGTACACGTTAAACACATAGGAGCCATCTTCGCTGGCCGTCTTGAGTAGAGGATTCAGTGTTGGGATTTTAAAAGTTTTTTGGGGGGGTGTGAGGGGGGATGTCCAGGTTTCAGAAGCGCAAAATCATCTGCGAACGTCCAGGTGATCCAGGTCGAGTCGGCTCAGACCAGCGGTGAGTTGGCGCAAACCACATCCTCCTCACACCGCGGTCCCGTGGAGCAGCAGTCAGGACGCCGCGCAGAGAGGCCAACAAGTGTGTGTAGGATCCACGAGCAGCGACGACACGACGAGGAACACCGAGGTCCGACAGGTTCGAGTGCGCGCATCGGTCGGTGTCTCACCGCCCCAACCTCGCTCCTGTCCGGGAAGAGTGGCGATGAAACCACCGGGAGGAGGCGGAAACGTTTGGAGGGAAAGTCCCCGAAGACGACGAAGAAGAAGAAGTCGACGTGCACTCATCCACCTCTGCTGCGCACGGTGCGTAATCGCGTGGAGCCGCTGTACGGCGAACAGCAGCAGCTGTGGAGGGGCCGGGCAGCCTGCAGGGATGGAACGGAGAGACAGAGGAGAGGACACGGCTCCTGGGCGTGTGTGAGTGTGGGTGGGGGTATTAAATATGACGGTGAAGCCGAGACTAGATCCAGCCTTTGCAAGCGTCACTGAGCGCAGATTGGCTGGAGAGAGAGTGAGAGTGGGGGGAGAGAGAGAGAGACCGTATAAATGCCTGTCTGTATTCCTCCCAGAATAAATCCTCCGTGCACATCCTGGCTGCACAAGAAGAGGGCGTCTTTCCACTGGCCAACATTCAGGCTGGCTCTGTTTTTTTTCCTCTCTTCTTTGAAATTCATCTGCTGGAATCCCTGTGAAGCTGCTCCTCTGAGACAGCCAGCCCATCGATGATACATTAGGCAGGACTATTAGCCTGCTCATCAGTCGGAGGATCCAGTTGCATCCTGCTCTGCTGCCACTCAACAGCAATCACATCCTCAATAATGTTTAAAAAGCTGCGTGAAATGAAAACCAAAGAGCACATTTCAGCGCTGGGTCCGTCTCGAAGGCCCGGAAAGGAAAACAGAGGCCTCAGAGAAATAAAGGAACTCAACTGCATCGACCTTTCACCTATTGAGCACATGGGGCACATATAAATTCAGGGCATTCCGAGTGAAGCGGTTTCCAATATCCAGTCAACCCACTAATGTTCCATTTTACAGATAATTGGCAGCACGTTACGGCTGCGTCCGACCCGCAGAGGTAATAAAGTGCACAACAGTGAACGGCATATATGCATAAGGAGCTGATCACGCAGTCTGTGATTACTTCTTCAGATTACGTTGTGATTAAAAGAGAGACGGAGGGAGAACACGGTGGCTGTAAAGAAGCTGAAAGAGTCATAAGAGAGAAGAGTGGAGCTGGTGTAATGTTTACACACTGGAACTGTGAATGTTAATGAAGCTGAGACGGAATGACAACAATCTGAAGCTGTCACCTGTGTGTGTGTGTGTGTGTGTGTGTGTGTGTGTGTGTGTTAGTGTTTGATTCGTACAATCAACTGAATCAACACAGAATCACCAGATGGGGAAAAAGTACACAAACATTCAAAACGTCCTATCAGAGAAAATGCACTTATTTCACCAAACACAAAGGTTGTTTTCTGTCAGAATACTGTACAGAAAATACACAGTTTGGACTGGATATGGGCGACAGTGAGTGCAGGAATCGTGTTGTAAAACAAGAGATATCAATTTTAAAATGCAAGCTCAATGTATTTATATTATGAAAGTATTTTAAATAAATGATGGAGTTACTGTTCAGCCACCGTGTATTTTATGTACCAATACTACTGTGGACA
This sequence comes from Aeoliscus strigatus, assembly GCA_901007665.1. Taxonomy (NCBI): domain Eukaryota; kingdom Metazoa; phylum Chordata; class Actinopteri; order Syngnathiformes; family Centriscidae; genus Aeoliscus; species Aeoliscus strigatus. The sequence continues at coordinate 23,755 of CAAKHB010004371.1, forward strand.
AAGTGCAGAGGAGGATCATTTTGTAGGTAGGAAGTTTAGCGTTTGGATCATCGATAAGATCTATCTCTAACAGTTGACCACAACGTTTTCATTTTACCAGGTTAAATAAAAAGATGAACCACCTCTTCCTTCAGTAGAACTCTCCTTTCACAGTGTTTCTGATGTGCACATGAAAACGGCTTCAACAAAGGATCCACCAAACTGCACAGTGCTATCTATTGTGCGCTGGCTACAGAGGAGAGGTTGTTGTACTTGTAACAGAGGAAGTGTTTGCCTTTCCTTGAAATTACACAAGACACGGCAGCAGCCAGTCGCTTTGAAAACCGCCTCCAGCCAAGAACGTGTTTTTCCTCTTCTGCTGCCGACGAACGTGTGACATGATGACATACGTGCAGAGCGTGATGTGGGACACACGGTGGACACATGACGGGGAAACACTGAGGACAGACGTTTACTTGTCCTCCGCACAGCGTTGAAATGTCAAATATGTCCGAGTTGAATTCCACTCTGGAGGTGTGATTCTGACACACGAGTTAAACGCTGCTCAGTGTCGGAGTTCTTTGAGAGTTGAACACGTCAGTGTTACTTGTACATCATCAAGGTCATTTCAAGGAAGAATTGACTGAAAGAATGATGAACTTTGGAGAATACCTGCTGCACAAAGCCGTGGTTTGCTGTTTGGACTGACCAGTGAATGTGTCTCAAGCTGTCAAATCTTTCATAATTTGTAATTCTGTAATTTCAATATTTATGGTTATGATAAATTTAGCAAAGGTGAATTTTGCTACAACTGTAAATTCTCCTTTTCTCTGTTGCTGCAGATCATTCTGGTGAATCATGTTTTCTTGTTCCTCGTTCAGTTGAATGCAGATTGGGAGCAGCCATGAACGTCGGCAGCCGTTGGGCATCAGAAGAGCAAGACTGACAACTTCTTATGTAATCAGGGTTTTATGCACTGAATAAGAACAGATACCGAAAATGTGTGGGCAACATTTCACAAACCTTTTCATGTTCAAATCTCATTCCGTGTTCCTGATGTGTTTTAGTATAATGAACATGTAAAATAACCGCCATTGTTGCATTTTGACATGTTACAGTGCAGATAGGCTGACACCTTTGGGAGCGAAGCCAACACTAACCAGGGTGGGAACGGTATCTCAGCAGTGCTGTAAACCCTGAAGAAGTGTTGAAAAGTGTTAAAATGATGTCACACATATGGGTCTAATTCATGAGTGATTTAACAATGATTCATTTCTGTCAAAGTCGGGCTCCTCGTGTCTGATGACACGTGCGGACACGTGGATGACAAAGTGATGCTTGTTGCCTCTCGCCAGCTGCCGCCTGTGGCCCGTCAGCATCTGCCAGCATGAGGTGAAACAATCAGAGACGAATGTGTATTGATGTCAGTCACCGGCGGATCACGGCAGCCAGCTGAAGGGTCAGCGGCTCCCGATCGAGCCTTTCAATGCTCGATTCTCGCTCAGGCTTTATGACGTCAATGTGGGAACAGAAGAGGACTGCAGAGGGACGACAACGTGCAGCGCCACCATAGTAATGATCTCATTTACATGTTAGATGTAGCTCACATGGAGCATCCTACATCAGTACTACAGTGAGCTAGCTGCTGTATGAAAACATTTACATGTGACACGTTCACGTTAAAACCCCACAGGCTCAAAAATGTGGCATCTGCAGTATACCTGTAGGTGTGTGTGTGTGTGAGGTGTGGCCTCAGTATACCTGTAGGTGTGTGTGTGGGGTGGGGGTGGCCTCAGTATACCTGCAGGTAGGGGTAAGAAGCAGTGCGCTATGTGAAAGACATTCTCAAGTGTACATGAATAAAATCTGGCGTCTTTTGTGAAGATGATGCTGAAATATATTTCCCCCAAATGACATTTAAAACCCCCGTTAAGGGCCAACCTTCAGTTTTGTTAATTCCACTCCCATAAATTCCTTGCCCAGGTGGGGGCACGCCAACAGATAGCTGACTACAGAGGTTGTAAATGCACAAGATTTATGTCTTGTGAACTTCCCAGCGTCATCCAGTGGTTCTGCTCGTGTTCAAACTGATCCAAGTCACAAAGAATGATTTTCATTTTGCCGCCTGTCACTTTGTTTTCGTTCCTCCATTTTGTTGAAGAGAGACAAATGAGGGAATGAAGTCAACACATGTGTTTTTCATCCTGATGAAGATGTTTTAACCTCTAGCAGAGAGTCTTTTGGCGCTCCTCAGCAGACATCTGCCCCAAGCAGCGGCAAGATAAACCCACCTTGAGTCCAGATGCTGCTGCTGGTGGGCGGCCGATGATCCCGCTGACCCTGATGGGCTGAGGAGGCTCCTGCAGCCGATGAGCCAACGATGACGGTCTATGTGGGAGAAACTTAAAAAAGAAACATGGCTGTGAGTCTGAAGCTCATGGAAACAAACACTAACAAGAGTGTAAGTGAAGAAAGAGGAAAGTTTCCCCCGTTCCTTCCTCCCTCAGTCTCACCAGCACTCCATGTGTTGTCTGGATAAATTCATTTGTCTGAATTCGCCCTTGGTGTGACCAGAGCCGAGCTGGGAACAAGACTAATTTCCATCCTTGAGCAGCGCTACACTCACTGCATCTGATACAGAACATTTGAATGGATATTACAGATAACAATGGCCTCTGTTGGCCCCAATAAGCCTCAGGGCGCCCCCTCCTCTTCCTCACCCGCCAGCCTCGCCTCGCCTCCATCTCCAGCTGCTGAGTTCAGAATATAGATGTGTAAACACAGACACATTGAAACTGTTTTATTAATCCTGTCTATGACAGCCCAGAGACCCTTCTTTTATTTTAACCGTGTAACTGTTTGTCTTCTTTAGCCCGATTCATCATGTTTGAATGAATTATCCGCCTTTTTGTTTGCACAATTATCACTCGCGGGTGTCAGTGCAAAGCGAGGTTGACATTCTGCTTGATTGCGTTTTAGAGACGTGCGAGGGAGACGCGTTGCGTCTGTGAGCATCACTTAGTTCTTACTTACAGAGGGATGAAAGTTGGCGATAACAAAAACTGGTGTGTCAGTTAGAGAGAATTCATTGTTCCTGCAGATGACGCCCGAAGGCTTCAAAATACAAATCACATCAAGTAGTAGTAGTAGTAGAATACTGATGATACACAACGGGAAATGAAAGTAATCAGTCAAGTAACTGTCAGGTAAAAAAGAAAAAGGGAGAGTGTTCTGGCACAGTGATGACGCCCAGGAAGGTCCACTTGACCCAGATGTGGTGGTAAATGACTACGATTGTAAAAAGGAAACAACAACGTTTTCACTTCTGACTGACTGCTACCAGGATAGGAAACCACCAAAGTCTCTGTTAACGTGAACGGAGGTTACGTTTGTTGTCTGTCTGGAAACTTTAAGTAACAACCTCTTATCAGATTTTTATATTTTTTTTGGCCTGTGGAAGAACAAATTACATTTGGCAATCCGAATCCATGTGTGCATTATTCCATCGACACCATTCAGCTCTTGGTGGCCAACAGGCGGCGCCAAGTAGCCACTGTGCTGATAGTTCCCTCCACCAATCACAGCGCGATGCTTTAACATATCGCACCCAATTGTGTTTTGCTGGATGTCCTTTTGGTTCATGAACAGGCTGGCTGATCGTCACTTCCCAACGCTTCAAGAAATACTTTCCTCAAGAATTTCCTCAAGTTTCTTCCTGATTTAATGTAATCCAATCTAGGTGGGCTTTGTGGCCCGCGCTATGTATCTAAACGTTCCGGTCCTTCTGCATTCCGACTGTCAAAAACATTAAATCAGTTCTTCACCTACATCTGCCTCCTCTAAAGAAATAAATGAAACCAAAGAATGAATGAAACAGAGGGCGGTTCTCCGTGGTAAAAACAGAGAGAGGAAGAAAGGGAAAGGGAAGACCGCGCCAACCAGCTCTTAAGTGGTAGGAAAGGTTCCCCAGGGTCGTCTCTTACACATCTTAAAAGCCCAGACAGCGAGTGTCCATAACAAGATGTCACTGAGAGAGAAAGAGTTCCTGCTTTCGGCCTCACTCCGCTATCAGTCCGACTCTCCTTGGGGTTATTTTTAAGCCTGTTTGGGAGGCACACAGTCAGCACTATACTTACCCAGGTATGTGTGCGTTAGCTACAACTCAGGGGAGTGTGCACAGCGGCCACCCGAGGGGGGGGAGAAGAGGAGAGCACTGTGTGAGTGTGTGTGTGTGTGTGTGGACACCTGGGTCATTAGGTACAGTGATCAGCGTGCTCGGGGCGGTTGCATCCTGGCCGAGGCTCTCGCTGTGTTTGTCCTGCTGCTTTCTCTGTAATCCTATAATTAAAGCTTGGGCGGACCTCTTTAATGAATGCTGGCTTGGCCGGGTGAGTGTTTGGATCCTTTTTAGTGTGAGCGTGTGTTTATTTTAGAGAGCTGTTGACCACCAGGCCTCTCCTGCGTGATGCTGAGCGCTCAGGTCCAGATTTAGCAGCGACCCTCAGCACTCCACCAAATAACAGCGAGGACTGCAGAGAGGGGAAGATGTCACCTTTGACATCATGGAGAGGTCACAAGGAAACGTTGGCAAACAGAGACAATCTGTTCATCCCTGTGTGATCATTATCTGTTTCTGTTTAAAATGTACTTGTCTACCTTAATGGCACTAAGCGTTTTATTCTTTCATGTATTTGGATGTATTTTATCGTCCCCATTCACACTCACACACCGATGGCCCAGCATCAGTCCTAATCTGGGGTTCAGTGTTTTGTTCAAGGACACGAGCTGGACTTTGAACTAGGAACCTTCTGATGACCGTCCGACCTGCTCTACCTCCTCCTGGGCAAATAAACCATCATCATGTTTTTAATGAAAGAAAGTTTTTTAAGCAGTCTGTGACATAAATGAAAGCGCGACTACAAGCAGCAGTCGAAAAGGAGCAGGGGGCGGCGGTGCGTGACGGATGTAGAACATCGAGTGGTTTGCCACACTGGAATTTGCACAGACGTGACTGAGTGTCAGCTGAGGTCTGGGTGAAACCAGCCACTGCTGAGAAAGTATGGAGAAAAATTCAGCTTCTTTGCTATTTCTCATGTCAATTTTTTTTTTAAATCCGTTTTTGTTGTGATTTGCTTTTGATGGAGGAAAATATGATACCATCTGTCCCTAGACCTTTAAAACATTTACATCTAACAAATGCATTATATGCACATTTCTGGACAAATCCTCATTTGAATGTGAAGTCATTCCTTGTAACTGTTCTTCACCAGGTGCTTTTTAACTCCTCTCATGTTCCTTTCTTTATCTGAATGTGTTTTTTTTCCCCTACATTCCCAGATATTCAATTTCATGCATATACTGAAATTCATCACGGCATTTGAGTAAAAAAAAAAGAAATTCTAGCTTGTGTCATGCTTCGTTCTGAGCTTTGACACTTTCACATCTGCATTTGTATTGGAGCATTTGGGTTTAATGAGCGCTGCAGGAACAGGCCGCATGGTCAGACCCTGAAAAGATAATTCAGTCGTCTGCGCAGGAGAGAGTGTGTGTGTGTGTGTGTGTGTGTGATCTCCACAGTGAAGCTCAAACAGGAATAAATGGAGATCAATCCTGATGTCATGCAGTCATAATGAGAGTGCAAGTGAGATTTTTCAAAGATTTGAGTCAGCGCCATCAACATCAGCAGAATGATGGATGGATCTATTCCATCACTGAGGACACGCACGCACGCACGCACGCACGCACGCACGTGCACACACACACACACACCTCCCTCTTTTCTAAAGAAAAATATGACCCTGATAAATAATTTATTCACTTATCATTAAAAAATATCGTTTTCTTTGCAGTCTGTTACTGAAGGTTCCATTCCAATGGTGATATATACAAATAAAGAGTTTTCTTTATTTTATATAAAAGAGTTTTCTTTAAACTTCTTTTGCTGGATAAGGAAAATAGTTGCTGCTGTGTTGTTTGAAGTGATTAATGAGTATCAGTAAAGATATTGCTGGAAAACTATCATAATATTTTAAAAAAAAGAAAGTGCTGATCTGTATATAGGATTTATTCCAGATTAAAGAAAGAGACAACGTTTGTTTTCAGTATAGAATCCCACAAGGCCAAAATATTCATCATATAATTACTGATAATGGATGTTTGTTGTGTAGTGTTGCAGTTTGAAATCACATTTTAAAGGTGCTGTGTTAGCAGAAATATGTGAAAATGAAAATATATAAAAGAGAAATAGTGTGTGTGTGTGTGTGTGTGTGTGTTAAACACACACACTCAGGCAGAATGGCTCATATAAAACAGACTCAGGATAGGTTTCACCAGCGTCCAGCTACGAGACCCGCTGATCAAAAGGTCACAACACTGTCCTGACATTCTCGACGCCCCTGGAGCAAGTGTTTTCCCCACATCGGATCGTAGAAATGTTACTGTAACACCGCAGATCGTTCTGAACGTGCCTATCCTGATCGGAGTTTTCCGTGAGAGTCTGAGCAGCTTGACCTTTCAGCGAGAGCCTGAGTGTGCGGTACTTTCCCCCCCCCGGGTACAAAGACCAGCTGTGTCTGCCGTTTTCCTGCGCTTTTCAGAACGAGGAGGGGACTTTCCTACTTGCTCGCTACCACTTGCTTTATCAAATTTCAAAGAAATCAAGTCAGTTTCTTAACGTTGGCATTCAAAGATGTTTTGTCTTGAACTGAAAGACGATACAAACGCTTCAGCGGGTGACAGAGTTATGACAAAGGGACGTGTCCTCCTCGACGTTGGCTCACATGAACCATGAAACACGCCTTTCTTTCTGTTCCACACTGCGGCTTACAGGATGTTTTACTTCATGGTGTCTGTTGTCGGCGGAGTATGTGATCGGTTGGAGTAAAATACGAGACACCTTGAGCTATTATTGCCTCATAAAACCTGTACATCAGCCCGTGTACCCGCTAATACGATCAAAGGGACGGTGCATGTAAGACCTCTGCTGCCCGCACGTTTCACCATTCAGAGGACGTATTGATTTAGCTTTACACAAAACCTTTCCCATCTTATTTCCCTCAAGAGCGCCGAGATTAAAGCGCTCATGTAGTAGATATTGAACTGTTGCCCTTAATAGATCAGCTCTTTGGCTCCCTGCAGGACACGCCATCTGCCAGGTGGAAACCTCACACGTCACTTTTAAAACAAGGTTAATTTCCAAGCATGTTGTTCTTCTATGAAAACACTTTGAGACCTGGAGGGGAGTCTGATTATCTGACGGCGTAAAGAGCCGACAGGCTTTCACATGAGAGGAGGAAGTAAAATGGATTAATGCCACCGTCCATCTGACTACAGGCCCCCGTGTCTCTGTGCAGAAGGAGACAAAAGCTCTGTTGTACACCCGCTGGTGGCCGGCATCGATTACATTAGAAAGATGACGTGCTTTGAACGCCACAGAATGAGATGAATGCAGACGGCCCTTTTCAGAGGAATGTGGGCTACTGAGAGGTAAGGACATAAGGAGATGGAGGTGGGGCCAAATGACGAGTGGGAGAACGGAGCTGTGGATGATGAGAAGACATGAAGACATAAATACTAGCAAAAATATATCAACCTACTCTGACATTAATTTGCATCACCCTCTAGGATCTTCTTCTGCCCCTTGTCCACAGGACATGCCTGCTGCTCTTTTAGGTTCCTCCTCTGTCACAGCGAGCTGTGGTGACGAATGACGTCTCTAACTGGGAATAGTTTGGCTCCACATACAGTACGTTCATGGGAGGAAGTGAAGGTGCCTGCAGTTTCAAACCTTAACTATACCCTGGTGGTTTGGAGGTTTCAGTATATGCTAGCTTGATTTTAAACTTACGCGCTGCACCTTTAAAGGCTCCGTGTTTTTTTTCCCCATTTATCATGCACCACTTTCTTTCAATGATTCTTCTCCATCTGATTCCCTGTCGCTTTTTCTGCAGCTATGCTGGCTCCCAGTGTGAAGCTTAATACCTGCGGCTGATCTTTAACAGCTCAAAGACTTTATCTCAGGCCACCGGACGCATCTCATTTCCTTCCACTGAAAGTCCGTGTAAACAAATTGCAGCCAGAACCCTGAAAGGTGCACTGAGTCTGTACAACACCGGAATAATGAAATTCAAGGACCATTTGAAGAAAACAAACGAGCCAGCGGTTGAAGACGGCAGCAGCTAAATATCAACAGTACTTGTTGTCCATTAACACATCTCAATCCCCAGAAACAGAGGCTGACATCGAATATCTGCTCAGCAGGGCTCGTGTTTGCCGCTTGTTTGTTGAACATGAAAGAGCCAGTGGCCCCGTTGTGTTGTACGGCTCAGACGTTCAAAGAGCTTTGGATTCAAAGAGCGAGCCCACAGGATCCATGATGCATCTCGCAGCCGCACCGACTGCGCCAGTAGAAATACCAGCCAGGTGATTTGGAAGAGCTCTGGCTGTAATGGAGACCGTTGGCCACCGCTGCAGCGCAGCATCTGTGAACAATGACAGATTCATAGTCGCTCTCTGCGGCCAGCGATCGCACTCCAGCCCAGAGACACTAATACCCACCATCTGTTATTTAGCCCACTTAAAATACAGAAAAAAAAAAAAACAGTTCAGGGCCTCTGAATAGATCTCGGTCAAAGTAGTCAATTGGATTAGTCGTCTTCAGTCCTTCAATCCAGCTATCGATTCCCCGGAGGAGGAAAGATCTGGGGGGCTGCTGCAGTATCCAAAGTGGGATTGATTGGGGAAAACAGGAGACACTGATGTAGTTCATCCAAACACACACAGCCATAGGAGCCTCTAACATGTAGGCTAAAGAGTATGGAACGCGCACACACACACACACACACACACACACACAAGAGAAGACATCGTAAATCCATGAGTAGAAAGGTGAAATCATATTCATACTTTTCTCAACGCATGTTTGTTCACAGTCCAACACTTACTTTTTTTCAACTTCTCTCTCTGCCTCTCATTTCTTTTCCTTCCTCTCGTCTGGCCAAACATGCTTCCTCCTCCTGTTTCCTCCTCTCTCCTCCACACCCTGCCCTCTTCCTCTCTCAGCCGTTTATGACATCCCTCCTCGCCATCCCTGCAATTTTGAGGGTGTGATCTGGTGCTGAGCCGGGACCAGACTCAATAACTCATTTAATCGGACTGTCAACATGTTTCCTCAGCTGCAGAAACGACCCCACACATATATAAACGCCATGCTTCTAAATTTAAGGCAGCACAGCAACAGAATCTAAATCCTTCCACGGCCATATGTATGTATGTACGTTTTCAAAGCAGCTTCATACTTACAAACTACATACAAACTGTAGTATTGTTTACATGTTGATTTTCAGTATGATTATATTTCAGGATCTTAAATTTAACCATCAGTTTTCTTCCTGTTTGTGAATCACATGACCTGGTGAGGTTTTCATGAAACGGCGGGTTGCTGCATTCAGCTCGTGGTGTCTGTTATTATAAGATAGACAGGTGAAGATCGTGATAACATACATGAAATATCACCGTCATTACTGGCCACCCTGCACATCTGACAGACGGCACCCATCTCAGAATGGCCACAGTTGTCTTATCTGGACCCTGGCAGACTGAAATGTTAATGAGTCCTTTTGATCATCAGCCGACCCCC
>CAAKHB010004372.1:20664-31198 GCA_901007665.1 Aeoliscus strigatus
CGTGAAGCTTCACAGGCTTTCTGTGAAGGACAGGGACACGCTGTAGTTGTGGCTCGTTGTGTTACACGTGATGGAAGCACCCGACCGCTGCAAACAGGAGGAAACGCACCAAGATCATGGAACGAGACCAAAGCCTTCACCAGCCACAGTTTCTCACACAGACCCATGCTGATACGTTTCAATATACTAGGACTACGTTTGGACAGAATGTGCAGTGATTCATAAAGTACACCGGTGATCAATATTTTATCAATAGTTTGTTCTTTTCAATGGAAGCATATTGCATTCACTTGACAAATAAAAAAAAAAATTCTAAAATTATTTTTTGCTCTTTTTTGTTGTATTATTCATTTTTGCCGTTGTACTTTTTTCAGTTTTTCAGGGTAATTTTTAGTGCTTAACTGAGTATTTCTCAGTTAAACTTGACCTACTTGTTTAGTTTAATCCAGTTCAGCTCTGTTTTGGGTTTCAGAGATAGATAGGATAGATAGATCGGACATTTCACGGTTTCTCCAGAATCATTCAGACACATGTGGCTCCATGGGTATACGATGATGCGTCTGAAATGAATTCAGGCTGGCTACGTGGTGATTTAAGACACGATCAGGAAACTGATGAAAATATTGGTCGCAGGAATTGCCAAAAAAAAAGAAAAGACCATGAATACACAGAAAAATTGAAAAATAATAAACACATAAATAAATAATAGTTACTTTATATCTATATTTATATATATTTTAAAATTTGTCAATTGAATGCAATACACTTCTGTACTTTCTGTGTGTCACTTGGCAGTAGCAGCAGAGCTTGATTAACTAAAATAAAACACTCAAACTCAGAAGTTTAAAAAAAAAAATGAGGAGTGGGCGAGACGAGCTGAGCAGCTCTTTTTCTTCTTTTTTCTTCTTTTTTTTTTTGCATCCACCTTCTTTAGTTTTTGGAAGGCAGCCTGAAACGTGTCTGTCGCAGATGTTTGGACAGAAGGTGTTGGCGTGCTGTTCGTTTATACAATGCCATACGGGACACAGTATGACCACCACAATAACCAGTAAGTAACACTCTCCATGTGCACGACGCTTCGCCAACTTCTACCTTCTGTTTTTGGCGGGAACGTGCACCCCCGTGGATTGAGACGTACCTTGCAGCTCCTGACTTGCACCGATAACAACGCTGAGAAGGTTATGGATTTTGCATCAGCAGTTGGTTTTGGAGGTAAATCAAACTATTTTATAGAGCTCATACTAAAAATGCCGGTAAACGTGCACACACACACACACACACACACGTGTTAAAGGCTTTACGTGCACGGATTGCGCTAAAGCAGAGCTCCCACGCTTGCAAACTTCTTACCCACATGAATCTTGACGGCTGTGGAAAGCGGGGCCACCTGTCATTCCACCGAGAAGGTGAACAGACTGTGTTCCTGAACCACGTCCAAGTTTTTTATACTACCACTCCCACTACATATTGCGAGCATCAGTATCACCGGCTTCATGCTGCATATTCATCAGTTTGTCAGCAGTTCCTGTCAAGTCACCCCAAGAAACACACATGGAATATTGAAAGACCCAATAACCATTTAACAACCGACAATAATGGGAAGAATAAATGACTGAATAGAGTTTGATCACTCTATGTTAATGACTTCTACAACTCCTCTTACTATTCAAAAGTATACGTTTAAGTTTATTTATTCAGCACATGATAAATGAAAGAATTAGAGAAAGAATTGTTCGTCCCAGAGACATTGTACAGCTCCACTCCCATCAAATATGTCCCTAACTCGTGTCGAGTGTCCGTTTTCCGCTTCCTTTTTGTCTTTTCTTCCCCATTTCTTTTCCTTCTGCAGCATCCCACCTGTCAACGTTCATGTCCTCTCCAAACAAGTCGAATGAAATGTTAAAACCCGCTGACAGCTATTTAATGTTCCCAATGTAACAGGTTGTGTGGCAGATGGATATTAGAAAAATTAACCTGGAGCCGAACTACATGTGCATGATACAGTTTGAAGGCACAGCTGCCAGCCAATCAGAAAAGAGTATTCACCCAGACCAGGGTGTAACAATAATTACTCACCAAACGAGAAGAATTTGACAAACAATTTCATAGTGAGCAAAAGTAGACGCACAAGTAAGTAAGTAAGTGTAAACACACACGCATCAAATGGAATGAGACAGAAACAAACGTATTAAACTAATAGTGAACAGACAGATAGATGGTGGATAGGTGCTTTATTAATCCCGTGAGAGAAATTCTTGTGTTCTAATATTTTTGAGAATGTTCTGTTCATGTTAATTCCAGTGCTGTCTAAATAACGGCCTTTTTTTCTACGTCTATGACTGTGGACGACACTGTCTTTTTGTGAAAAACACTCTTTGTTTAAGTAGCGCTCACAAAAATTCAATTTCTGAAACGTCACTGAAACGCCTCAGAAGAAATTATTTCAAGAAATAATTTCATGTAAAAAAAGAAAAAAATAAACTCTGAATCCAGCAGCTGCGCAGCTATAGGACCATGACTTAATTGTTTTCTTCCGTCCCTCTATTGTCTGATTCATACCAGAAAAACAACCATTAGGCTGGAACACATTGCATGTTTGTTTACCCCCACATTTCTTTCATTGACATGCAAATGCTCTCTCTCGGCTCGAAACAAGAGAAAATCAGTTATTAAAATTCAGGTAATGTATTCCTGTTTCTGAATTCTATTTGAGAAACGTTATTAATTTCATATATCAAGTTCGAAGCGGCCATCTGTTCGCCGTGCACCGCTGCACCTCCCTCCATCTGCCCCTGAGATCCCTGCACGCCACCGGCTCCCAGTTTTTCTGCACTCTGGCTTTTTGATTTGTCACTCATCGCCGCCCATGTGACCAGCTGAACGCGCTCGCTACAGGACAGCGGCGGCCTGGTGAGGGCGTTCGTCAGGATCGTAGGTGGCCACATCTCAGGTGACTCGAGGCTTCAGCTGAGGGCTTTCGCTCGTGACTCGGAGCAGCTGCAGCCTTGGCAGTCACCTCCAGACACTGCCAACCAACCTGCTTTCCCCTTCCTCTTCCTCTGGTTATTTTCTCTGCACCTCCCCTCTCCTTGCTTCTTTTGCTCTCCTGGCTTTCATCTGTACCTCTTTTCTCTGTCTTCATCCTTTCTTTGTTCAACTCTCTCTCCTCCAGCTATGGCGCCCATCTCCTCCCTCCCTCCTCTCTGTAAGTGGAGGAAGCAGATTGTGCAGTCGGCACAGTGCGACGTGTCCCTGCCACAGTTAATTTAGCATCTGTGCCTTCATGAATATGAATACATTTACACGTCCAGGATATAATTAGGTGTTGGAGTGTGGAGAGGGTTCATGACACTCCAGGTGGGTTCAGAGAAAGACCGAGAGGGAGGGAACAAAAAAAAAAAAAAAAGAAAAGATGGAAGTGGAAAAGAGGAGCAGGTAGACTAAAACAATCTCCCCGGCTCTGTGACCTCTGTCCCCCAGCTAAACACTCACATCAATCACACAGAAATGACTGGAACGGCGTGACTGAGGGGGTTTACATGGCCGCCACTGAGACGTGGATGCAAATTCACGTTCAAGCTGTTCAGGCACTTGTGCTTACAGCTCAGTGTTCTCCAGTGCCGAGGACGTTCTAGCTCTGTGTGTGTGTGTGTGTGTGTGTGTATGTGTATATACACATATGTATATTAGTGCACTCTGATCTGAACGCCCTCCTAGTAGTAAGTAGTAATATCCAACCCCACTTTAAGAATCAAAGATGGCGGCACACAGCGCTATCTATTAGTAAACTGTTGCTGTGTCTCAAATCGCATGCTTCCGTTAGTGCACTATGCACACGATATACTTAATTGCAAAGTACACAAATTTCAACAGAATGACATGAAAATTGTTGACATTCTTCTTCTACTACTTTTTAGAAAGCATTTTGAAAATATTAGCTTTTTTAAACACACTCTTGTACAGTGAAGACGACAGCTAGCTAGCAAGCTAATGTTAGCATTCGCCGTGATTACATCGGTAAGTGGCCACTTTGGGCACCATGAAGGTGTAGAAAGAAGTGTAGTTGTTGTGATCAACGTGGAGCACAAACAACTTGTTTTTTTTTAAATGACATCAATGTGAGGTACAAACTCGAATGTGCGCTGCCAGTGGAACACACCATATGTTAGGCCGGCTTATGTTACATAAGTTCAGGCCACAAGTGTGTCGTAGGACTGACGACCACTGGGAGACGCTTGGAGATGGAGGAAAGTGCTAAGTCGGTGAAATTAAAGAAATAATCTCAAAGTCTTTGGATCAAAAGCGAGTGCACACATGTTAAAATGAGCCTTATGGCTGTTGTGCTCCGCTCCATCGGAGAAGATTCTGAGGCTGAAGGAGAAGCGTTTGATTTTACAGTCCATCAAAAGTGTTTACAAGCTTTGGTTAATGACGCTTTGGTGCGCGCAGGTCAAGACTCATCCGTGGAAAGAGTTTTGACGTCAGGAAAGGGCTCAGGGGAGACATGTTGGAGTGATTTGTGTGTCTGATTAGGATTCCTCCTCCCTGCTGAGTTATTTTGGATAGAGACACTGCAGTGAAATACAGCCGCCAGTTTATTAGGTACGCCCAGATAATACTAATTCAACCCTGAAAGAAATCCTCCCTTCATGAGGGATAAAACAAGATTTATCGTCGTGCTGTTGTATTGTGCTGCATTGTTTTTGTGCCGACTGGGCCAAAAACGCACCACGAAACGATGCTGCAGAATGATTTTGTAGAGACATGGACACACATGCAGAAGCAGCCTGAGCAGTGGTGACCTTGGACGTGGACGGTCGAAGAGCTGGATGGACGGATGCTATGTGATAATGTAGGATCATGGAATTAGATTTTGTGTTGATGCTTTCAAGTGGGAAGTGGATGTTTTTGTCGGAGTTGCAGATTGCACCCGTCTCGTCGCGCCGCTGTGTTTGTCACAGTTGCTGCATTTAGCATGCGGGTCTGTAAGTCGTTCACGCTGCGTAATGGTTTATTTGCCAAAGAACTGTGCTATTTAGGCACATGGGAGGCCCAGACTCCAAAATGTTTAATGTTGTGTACTTTAACCATATGCCGCTGTTTGACAGCGGGCGTAGCCTGTGTCATTACACCCTGGTGCATTAGGTGCTTCTCATAATGGGTCCATAACGAGAGGATACTGCAAACAAATTGCCAGAGGTCTTCTGACTTGAGAACACAGGTGGTGCTCTTGTGAAAAGAGACGGAGTAGCACAGAGCAGGTGACGTCCATTGCTTTCACTCTGAACTGACACAGCCTACACCGTAGCCCACGTGGAGGCCCTACGCATCCAATCCCACCGCTGTCTTCTGTTTTTTTTCCGATTATCTTCCAGCAAAAGCAACTGAGAGCCAGCGGGTCTTCTTACCACAGCAACTTCTCCACAGAGAAGAAAAAAAAATTGTCTCTGTGGCCTTCATTTTCTCTTTTCCCCCATAAACTATATATCTACGTGTTTGTTCGTTTATCGCGGTTCCAACAGTAGGTGGTGTGGGGCCCACAAATGTTCCTCATAGGAAATGAATGGCATTCCCGAGGGGCCTCCCGCTCTACCCCCATAAACTGTACATCTACACGAGTGGGGAATTCTCGCCATGGCAACAGTCAGTGGTTTGTCAAATTGCGGCCTGTGACCGACCCACATTACAATCGCTCAGCTACTTATTTTTAGTCTTGCTGCTCGGAGAGCTGGAAAAGTTCTGTGACACAAACAATCCACTCGCAGATGTGTGGGTCCATGTCGCCTTCAATGCCTAGTTCCGTTTCTGGAGAGGTTCACATCAGGCTACGCCGCTGTCAACTCCTCGATGTGGATCCTACGGCGTCGGTACGGCTTCGATTTGATGCAGAAGCATAAATCAGCCTTTACTGCGAGTTCCTTATCCATAAAACACTACGTCACCCTCCGACGTGCCCTTCAAAGGGAAGAACGACATTGTCTTTAAGGATAGAAGTCGTTAATAGAGCCGGCACATCCCCACCAAACGCTCACCAGGGGACCAAACAGAGTAATTGATTTTGGATGCAGCCATGCAGGGGTCGTCCCAGCCAGCGCAGACAGGAACGAATTTAAAAATCAAAACGATGCCTGCGCTCTGCATATGAGTCAGATCAGGACTAATAAAATAAAGGTATTAGCAGCGAGGGAGGGAGAGAAGTAATTAAAGTAACTCACCAGGCACTGCGCTCGCTCCGCTCTGGAGGTCTGAGCTCCTGGGGGTAAGTTAAAGAGCCAGTGGCTTCGAACAGGAGGCGCAGAGGTCATCTCCATCTGACTTCATGCCAACTTTTCAAGCGGCTTTCATGACATGGTTCACTGGTGTGGATCCATATCACAGTTTTCCATTATCATACCGACTTCCGTGCTAACCATTTCAGGCCTTTGCATAATGAAGTAAATGGAGAGGTGTGTGTGTGTGTGTTTGTAGTGGCTGAATGTATTTAAGACCCAACCCAGTTTGGGGTTGTGACATGTGTAAAAAGTGATAATAATGAAAACCCTGTTATGATAATGGCCACAGGGAGGTTAAAGGTCATATGGTGCTGGATAACATCATCAACTCACTTTGGATGAACTGCACCAGCAATCCTGATCTCCTCCTGTCCTCTCTGTGGTTCCCATCATCACTACTGGATGGTTCCTTCATCCAAACCCTCCTGACATACGACCATGTTCCAACTCGCTGTGCTAGAATGTGGCAGGAAATGTTGCTGCGCCCGCTGTTCAAACCCCCTCTGCCCGGCTCCAAGCTGGCTGCTGTGCCAACTGCTGCTTGTAAGACACTTCTAGCTTATCTGGCACATGTTACGGTCATGGGACACACACACACACACACACTCACACACACACACACACACACACACTCACACACACTGACTCTACTATCAACAGTTGATTGACAGTTTTTTTGTTGTGAGACCTTTTCTGTGATCGTGAGCTGTATAAATCTCGAGGGGAGAGGATTATTCACCCCACTCACGCACCCCCTCTCTTCCTCTCAACCCCTCCACCCCTCCACCCCTCCACCCCTCAGGGCGTACCTTTGAGCGTGTTCCTGGATGCTTCTCCAGCAGCCTTCTTGATCTGGGCTCCTCTGTGGCCCGCACCAATTCTTTTTTCTCCCCCCTTTTGGACTTTCTTTCCTTGACTTCCCGCTACCCTATTCCTTCACAAGTCCTCCTGTCGTGCCCCCCACCCCCCACACTGGGGCGTGTTGTGTCTTGGGGATAAACACTATTTCTACGGAGGGACGCACACATGTGAGGACGGTTCAAACTTCAACGGGTGCAACTGGAGCTGGTTTGACTTCAGCCCTGCAGCTGCAGGACACATGATGATAGGCGGTCAGGCACAAGGCAGGAATCTCTTTCATCACAGCAACACATCCTGCAGCAGCCCCCCACACACACACACACACACACACATACACACACACTGTTTTCATGGCAAAACAAGAGCAGAAAAGTAGTTCCAGTGCAGAAAGGTCATGCAGGGATATTAAGACGTTTGTGTGTGTGTGTGTGTGTGTGTGTGTGTGTGTGTGTGTGTGTGTGTGTGTGTGTGTGTGTCAGGCAGAGAGAGGGGCAAAGACAGAGTGAAGAGAGAGAAAAGGGGAGTACAATGATGAAGCACATATCTATTAATAATGGACGTATGAATGAATTTCGTTTAAACGTGTGCACATCGGGGTGCATGTGTTGGTGCGTGCGCACACACACACACACACACACACACACGTTTCATGTGACAGCCGAGATGGTCCTCTTTTATCCCTGCTGGATTTTATCTGCTGCCTCCAGAATCAGTCCAATCCAATTTATTCCGTCCTTCACCCTTGCAGAGTCATTTACGCCCACTCTAATTTCCGTATCATTTAATTCTGCTCCCATATCTTCATCACCCCTCCGTTTTCTCCTGACGCCACATTTGGAGTTGTGATAAAGGGGAAGTCTGTAAAAAAAAAAAAAAAAAAGTTGAGCTCAGTTGGTGAAGGCAGGTTAATGTGAATTCACGTGTCGGGACCGGTGAATGTCACCTTGTCGTCACAAATTTGCTGCTTTTAATTGTTCAAACATCAGGAGAAGGACGCGTCGCCGGTTTTAGCCGCTCACGATTCTCGGATCTCGGCTGATAAAACGATCTGATTGCGGCTGTTCATAAAGTTACACACCAGGCAATTCAACAACTCTGAGTGACAATTACTGCGACTCATGAGAGGAATCGTGATTTCAGTCCTCAGCTGAATCCATTCAGCGGTGAAAAAAACAAAACAAAAAAAAAAGAAAGAAAAGCTTCTACAGATTGGCCTGTATTCTTGCCAAATCCGTGAACATGACAAATGTAAAGCCCCAGTTTAGTGAACGTACAGCTGGTCCAAGAACACCGGAATGACCTCCAAAAGTTGCTCCTTTGTCCTGGGAGATAGTGACGTGCCAAGTCCCCAGTCTGTGCCCTGCGAGCGAGCGTGGGCCTGGCAGCGATGCCAGTCCAGAGACGGGTAGGAGTTCTGCGGGCCATCTGGGAACGCTCCAGGAGGATCCTGGGAGTGCTTGACGCTCATCAGTGGAGCCCGACGACCTGAAAGTGCCCCGTAATCATAAAGAAAAACGCAACAGACAAAAAGTTCTGAGACTCAGAAGTTTTTGTACTAAAATAACCAACTTTCCCCTGTACATTGATGAAAATGAGTTCCTGCGTATTTGCAGTATTTTATTACGTGAATCCAATATAATCAGACTTTCTGAGTCTGTAAAGACTGTGCAAACAACAGTAAGCAAACATTCTACACCCCCCCCAACAAAACCTCTCCTCAATAGGTTCGTCACATGAAGATGATTCCAGGGATGAAAGGGAATTTTTAAGACGCCAAACTGGAATCTGTTAATGGTCAATTTAACCAGCGCTCCACAGCGCCATCGCTTTGAAGTCGGGTACGTTTTAATGATGACCTTGATTCTTGTATGAATGAAATGCTTCAAAGGAGAGTCGAGTCAATGTTTCTCGCTCGTATTTAAAGGGCCCCTGCATGTAAACCACCAAAGTTTGGGTGTCCAAGAACGTCTCCAAGGACATCGGTGGGTGGTGAATGTGGTAATTAATTACTCAGTGAGGAAATTTTCTTTCTGTTAGAAGTTGTGTTTATTTTGCCTTCAAAGCTGATTTCATTTGCATCATAGATGGCTGGATGGATAAGGAATTATGTATAAGATATAGAGCTATAGATGTAGATATCATAGATATTTCATGCATGTAATTGTCCCTTTAAGCCAACTCAGACTACTGGTGCTTTCAAAAAGTGATTTACACACATTTATCTCGCGACTCATCAAAGGGTTTATTGATCATCCAGCACCGTGATCATTGTCACAACCAGCTCCCCCCCCCCCACACACACCCCCACCCCCAACGCCGTCTTAATATAGTCAATAATCGTAATGGTGTGATCAACGCGGCCCCAGCTGGGATTCCCCCATTTCACTGGTGGGAGAAACAGAAGTGGGAGGAGGAGAGGAAGACATGAAAGATTATAACGGGGGACACGGCCAAATGAGATCAATTGTTGGAGGGATATGGATTGTTGGATGGATGAATGCATGGATGCATGAGTGAACGTATGTATATGCAAGTGTGTGTGTGGAGGGGGGGGCTTCCATTGTGAGAAGTGCGGAGGAATAGAAATGTCACTGGTTTACAGTGTAACAGATGGGAGGATTGATGGAATGATGGGAGACGAGAGAGCCGGGGGGTGCGGGGGGTGGAGGGCTCTTAAAGCACTGTACTGTTTCGCCGTCCCAGAAGTAGGAGATTAATGGCGCGTTCCTCTCGGTAACAGTGGCGGTTTCTGCCGGGTGCCCCGTCGTAAAACCCGGTCCACACAGCTGGCACAGACAGCGGGGCACACGTCCACTGTGTCACTGAGGCGACTGGCTCGTTTATACCCGAGTGGACGATGTCGAGGAGGACACCTTCCTCTCCAGATAAATATCTGTCAATTAAAGCACTTAGTAACCAACCTCGAGGGGCTGACGCTCCATGTTCATGTAGGGACAACAACACACTGATGGAGTCACACTCCCACTGAATCCACGTACAAACCACTTTATGGTTTTTGTTCAGCTCCTCTGCGCCATAATATCGCTACTGTTTGTCATGAACATTGTGTCAGTGCTTCTGATGGTCACATGATCGCTCACAGTGTTTCCATACATTGTTTATTTCAAGCAGGAGCTTAGAAAACATGTGGCTGTTTGTTTGTTTGTCCTCAGTCCACGTTCAAGATCAAGATCACGCTTATTGTCCAATGTGACGTTTAGTGGAAACGTGGCCGTTGAAACCCTGAAATTGGGACTGGGAAATGCAAGTTTTGACGCTGGAGAGATTTGATTTAAACACTGGGTGAGAGGCGTTGAAATGTGTGTGATGGTGATGGTGACAGACGAGCAAGGAGTGTGTGCGTGTGTGTGTGTGTGTGTGTGTGTGTGTGTGCACCTTTT
>CAAKHB010004372.1:31218-47205 GCA_901007665.1 Aeoliscus strigatus
CCCCTTCCCGACCCCCACGCTCGAGACGCTGCGATCCTACACAGATGGCGTAATTAAAGAGAGGCGAGCCAGGGAGGGAAATTTATCTTTGATCAGCACCTTCGTGCCAGATTGTCATCTATGTTAATATGATGATAGCATCAGTGCGCACGCGTGTACTCCCACAGCCAGAGATGGATGGTGGGATGATGGCGCCTCGGCAGCAGTCGGCCCCGAGGATATAGGTTTATGTGTACACACACGCGCAGTCTCCTCGTAATCTTTTGTTCGCTGCACGGTTCTGCGCCCGCCTGCTGCGAGGAGCGCCGGGACGGTCTTTGGAGGGAACGTCAGACGGAACGTGTACACGGCTGCATGTTTGAAGTGTGTGCGCAGCCAGAACCTAGCTCCACTGTCCCCAGTGGTCTTTGTCTGTGGGGGCACTGGTGGAGTTTCTTCTAGAGATGAACATGGTTCGGCAAACTCCTGGGATGGCCATGATCTTTGATGAGTTCAGTTCATAAAAAGTCAGACGTCTGCACACCAGAAGAAGGTCCTTGTGACGTGTCGGGCACCTGCCCTTCATCAGACGTGTTTTACCGTCTTTGAATTAATTCAGTCATCCATTTTTTTCACATTGGAGCAAATCTTGAGGATCAGATCTAAAACCTAAACGTAAAATGTAATTTTTTTTTTTAAACTTAATGTCACTATTACATAATGTCACTATTTTTTTTTTCTTCGAATGAAAGCTCATAAATCTCCTCAACCACCATCCGTGTCTGAGTGTCTCAAGAACAACATTTCAGCCACAATACATCTGTTTTCGAATTTGACTCTTCACGTCCGTTGTTTAATAAACATGTTTAATAAAATAGTGTCTGCGATGGCCGGGTGTTGGTGTGTGTGTGTGTGTGTGTGTGCGTGTGTGTGTGGGGGGGAGGGGGGTGTCGGTAAGTTTGATGAAGGGAGAGATGATGACGTGGACAGAAGATGTACTTTGGTGTCAGACAGACACAGCAGAGAGAACAAAGATGTGTTCTGCAGCTTCCCCATCCTTCCCCATCTGTCTGCACTCATCCTCTGTTCCACTCCTTCCACTGTATCGCCTCTCCCATTCACTCCATTCACTTTATGCCGAGTCTCATTGCTTTTTTGAGTCGCATCATTGTCACGTTTAATTTCACATTCACCCATCGTGCTAACTATTAACACCCTACGTCAGACTGTTACATATGACAGTTTGATGTACAATTGTATAAAGTGATCAAATCATGGTCAAAGAAGCAGCTGATCCCTTTCTTTCTCACTGGAAGAAATAAAAATATTTTTTTCGATCATAGTTCCCCTTCACTCTATAGATCCAGTTGTTATGATGATGTGATGCTGTTATACTATTGCTGCCACAGTGGACCCCGATTCATCAGCAGACCTTCCTGTCTGGTTATCACCATGGTGACTGTGACTGTTCTATCAGCGTCATCAGATGTGTGACACTGAGATTCATCTGTTTCTATCTCCAGCAACTTTGTTTCAGCAAAGAGACGTTGTTTCATAGAAGTGAATACTTGAATTAGTTGGATTAGATAATGTGATGCCAGCTGTGTTTTTCATTATGAGGATTTCTCTGTTTCCATGGAACAAAAAAGAGAAATAAATAACAACAAAACTCACAATGGGCGAGTTATTTTGTCTGTTTTATTGTTGATGTCTGCCTGTTGGCAAATGAAGCCGCGTCAGCATATAATTCACTGAACAATTGTGGGATATTTATCACGAGCTGATCTCCATGAACGTTTGGACTCCGCAGGAGTTTTGGCACAGAGTCGGCACAGGTGCTGCCTGAGCGAGAGCGAGGAGAGGACCGGGTCCGACAAACAGAAGTCAACATCTGTGTCAGTGCTTGTTGGCTCGTTGTTTTCAACAATAAAAGAAGCAGAGGGGTGAGAGGAGGTCAACCAGAGAGAGAGAGAGGGAGAGGGATAAATAGGAAAGCTGGGATTCAACATCTGCCAGTGTCTGTTATGTGTTCTCCTAAATTGAGAGAGAAACAGAGAGAAGGAGGCAGGAGCTTAAAATAGCACAGAGAGAAAGTTGGTGGCTCGCCAAGCCTGGATGAAGCAATCCACTTCCAGCTGTTGGCGTATCGCAGACAGGACAGAAGGGGAGGGTACGAGTCTATCAGGGCTGGAGGACGGTGGGATAGTCTCTTCTAGAACCTCTTTTAGATGCTGCTTGTTGGAGTCACAACCAAGTCGGAAATCAGTTAAGGAGTTATTTCATCGCAGCTAAATGAATTTAACCCTTTAAGACTTTAAGCCCTAAGAGCTGTTTGCTATATGCACACATATTTGCTATGTGTGTGTTTGTGTGTGTGTGTGTGTCTGTGTGAATGTGTGTTAGCAGCTGAGAACCTAGTTTTGCTGATTCTGCCAGCAGGTGTGAGTGTGAATGGGTGAATCAGACAAATCTGTGAGGCACTCCAAGTGGTGTTTAATGTCCAGAGAGGAATCAAACAACCCATGGGTCCAGAGTCACCCATGGGTGGGTGGTTGTGCTGAAACTTGTCAACTGTGAGGGTCACACCAAACGATACTCATCCAATCCTTCAGCACCGGTTGGCACCGAGTTCACGCTTCACACGACTTTGTGCGTCACTCCAAACAAATCCATAAATCGCTCTGTCTGTCTGTTGAAGGCCCAAACTCCACTTTCTTCAGACTTTCTTGAACAACATTCATTCGGGTTCAACTCACCGGAACAATTGTCTCTCCTCTGAGCCCCACGCGTCAACGGTACCAGTAAGTACTGCCTCCTGGCTGTTTTCATGCATAGAAAGTACTGTCGATTGCATCCAATGCATAGAAAGTGGATGGGACAGCGGTCCTGGTCTGTGTCATGTTTCTGAATCTCCTCCGTTCTTGTCGTCAAGGGGGTAAAAGTACTGGACTTCTTTTGTGACGTGTGTGTAGAAGCTCCCTCATTATTACTTGTATTCCCCCCCAAATAGAACATCTGTTTTGTATTTTGTATTTTTGTGTAGCTTCCTTCAATTCTATATCTTCTGTTTGAATTAATAGCGTCATCAACATGGAAAGAGACACAACTGGTGAAGTGTTACTGCTTTATTTAGGGCCCGTTCACACCTACAAGTCCAGACCAAGCCTGGTGTTTTTGCTCCTCTGTCTACATTTGATCCTTGGTTCTGGTTTGACACTGGATAAATACCAGCAGACCAATGATCTACTGACCTTCTGTCCTCGTTGCTCAAAGGGCTCAAACTAGCTAGTTAGTGCAAATTAGCTGTTTACCACTTAGCCAAGAAGGGAAATGACTACACGCATCTGGACAACACCGCTGAATGTTGTTTCTACCAGCAGCAGCAACATCATGGACAATATGGAGCCTAGTGGGGATATCTCGGCTGCAGATCATTGTCCTGGTCATGTGGAAGCTTTATCGTCGCCGTCGGGAAAGGAGAAGACGACTGCTATCTATGCTGAGGGCTGGGGCTCGAGCCGCGAGACTTTGGTCTGCATCATGGTCCAGGGGAGCTTTCACGTCTGTGCTTGAGTTAAGCAAATGGAAAAGTCAGAAGGTCCGGACCAAACAAGGTCGGTGTGAAAGCCCCCCCTTAAACACCGGAGTCAGACATACATACATAGTGTTGACTCTGGACCCCCAGAAGGACGGACTCCTCGCACACGGGCCGCCGTGAGCCCGGCGAGCGGCTGGTTTGGCAGAGCTCATCGCACTAAGTGGATAATAGTGTATGCAGTGATGGGGCGGCTGGAAAAAAGGAAGGGCTGGTGTTCACTTAACAATACGAATGTTCTAATTGCGATTGAACTGCAGACCAGCTGTGGTGCTGTGAAATGTGAAGGACAGTGAATTGACAGACTGTCTATATTTAAATGGATTTGAATTAAATTCGTACCAAGACTCAAACTGTCAATGATTTTAATCAGCCAGCTGCAGAGCCGCCACGTTCAGACATTCAGCTCTGACACTGGTTCACGATTAAAGACTTGATTTGTCTCCAGCGGCTCACCGACGCTTCACGTCAGCTCTCTCGTACATCCAGACCAGTCTCGGGGCTTCAGTGCTTGTTTCTAAAACAACTGCTTTGAGGAAAAATCGTTTGTTCCAATGTTTTTTGTGCGTTTTCATGACTATGACACCAGATAAAAATGATTCACCGACTGCGTTCACAAAGTCGATTCACCTAGTTTGAAATTGGCTCTGCAGGCGCACAAAGGAGACGACTGACTGTGGAATACGTCTTTCTTTTACGTCTGCGTCAGTAGGTTTGAACACAGATCAAACCCAGATCGCTCACTGGAAAACACAGTTGTAAGTTGTCGACAAACTGGGAGATTCTTAACATCTCAACATTTGCAGTCATGAAAACCTTTCTCAGCCAGATGTTGTTTGTGTAAATCACATAAAAGAAAATGTGAGAGAAATGAATTGCAATGATGCACAGACTGATGATGTAGGCAGGAGGGAGTCGTCAGTGTTTGCTCATTTGCAGGATTTTGCCAAAAATAAGATACAAATCCATGTTAAGAAAAAAGAAAAAGAAAAGAAAAGAGGATGAACATTCCACTATTTCCTTTTTAGGATAACACAAACCATGTACTTTACTGATTGCCAAGACCTAAAAGGAAACGGTGGAACGTTGGGGGGAGGACTCTTTGGGTGCACTTGATTATTTATTTGTATTTCAACTGGGGAAACCGGAGCTCCGTCACCACTGTGCTGCTCTGAGTCATAAAAGCCTGTTTGTTTAGAAACCAGAACCTGCTGCTCGGCGGACCGATACATCTGGTGGCAATTAGATCACTCGGTTCTTCAATCCCACACGCTGAATTCAACGCATATGTGGGACTTGCATCACATCAGAGTGTGTGTTGTACTGTATATGTGTGTGTCTCGACGTGACTCGAGTCACAACAAGGAGAGTTCCACATTTGACTAGTTTGCAGTTCTAAACAAAAAGCGACATCTTCTCCCTCCTCCGCTGACCGTCCGCTTCCCTCTCGTCACCTCGGGTCCTGTCAGGCCTCTCACCACGGGAGAGGTGTGTGTGTGTGTATGTGGTTTTAGTGAGTGCACATTGCGAGGATTCTTGTCACTAATCAGCCTTGTGTTCGCTCAGTCGCATGTGTGTGTGTGTGTGTGTGTTTTTCCACTGTGTGCTCTGTGTAAAGTTCTTCACGGCTCCCTGTGAATTACCGGTGACCTACTGCTTTCTGCCCATTGCCTTTGACCGATACGAATCGAAGGCCGCCGAGCGGACACGTTGATCACTGACAGACTGGCACGTTGGAGCTGTCAGGGAATGTGTGTGTGTGTGTGTGTGTCATTGTATGCAAACCAGTGGGGTATGGTCTGCCGGGGTATGGCAGTAATAATGTGTGTGATTTACCGTACATTACACAAGGGAGAGGAGAGTTCTATCAGCACACAGCTCACACACTCCAACAGATCTACACACCGCTAATTAACCTGGTGCCTCTCACAGCTGCTGGCCCCAACTCGGCTCCTGCCAAGATGGACGTGGGTGGCTCCTCAACCTAAATCAATCTGCGCTAATTGCCGGTCTGTGCTCCCCTGTGTCGGTGCCTTGCTGTCTGTCAGTATCCTATCTACCTGTCTGATTTGACAGGTGACTCCCACATCTGCGAGCCACTGTGATCGGGAGGGTGTTAAAGTTGCTGCGAGATTGTAGGCGCTGAATCGGCTCGTCTATGATCTCTTGCCGCCGTGAGGTGTTTGGGTGAGATAATTTGTGTTTAAATTGATGCCTCTCTCCTATGTGAGTTGTCGAGTTGAAGAGGATGAACTTTTCACTTTACGGTATCTTGTTTCTGCGCAGTAATTTCTAGCGCGGGTTCATGTTCAGGTTGCTACAGTTGTTCATTATATAGCGGCTGACATAAAGGCGCATTGATTTAAGGTGGTTGGGGGATTGGATAAAAACTCGACGGCGCTCTATTCTATTCTCTTTGGTGCCCGTGATAACCCGTCACCTGGACCCTCGCACATCAACCAGGAAAGGCCCTTTTGTCAATGAGCATGTTGTTAGGAAGCCAGAAGGAGTCCAAGAATGGAGGTGGAGTGAAATGAATTTACATGTATCCCAGCTGCCAGAGCCTTAAAAGGCAGAGAAATGGAAAGAAAATAGCAGACTTGCTTGTCTTCCTTTGGAATTTTCTCAGCACACTGACGGAGCTCGTGGGTGTGTGAGTGTGACCGTGGCAGTCACACTCACACACAGTATGATGTGAATGGGGCAAAGTACATGGATGTACAGACGCAAACATGAGGGAGCCCAAAAAAACATCACGACTATCTCTGCAATATCAGTTTATGACAAAATACCGTAAAAACTGTTATAAATCACTCTTATCATGCATTTCAGATGATACATCAGTGGAATAATCAGAATCAGAATCTGTTTTATTCACATGTATGACTGTACATACCAAGAGTTTGTGTTGGTACAAGGTGACGTTTAACATAGAATAAAATGATTTAAGGATAAAAATTGGATATCGCTCTATTTGACCTGAAAAAAGGGCGTTGGAGGCTAAGTTAGTGCTTGTGATCATGTTGTCGCTGCAGAGGCTCTACAGTGTCCATGCAAATGATAAGGCTGAGGTCAAGGGTCAACTACCTGCAGGACGCTGCAGGCTACAGTGAGCAATAATTAAAACCAGCACGTGAACCAACAATCAACTGAAAATGGCCGACCATGAAGAAAAACAACAAAAAAAATGAAACAGTATACTTATTTCACCTTATAGGCTGTTCCACCTTTAGCAATTAGCATATTAGCTGAGGCATCTGGTGAATCTATTTAGCACAAAGGAAAGAGTGTGTTTGTGTGTGTGTGTGTGTGTGTGTGTGTGTGGTGGGGGGTTATATGTGGTAATATGCTGCCCTGCACCCTTTCTCTTCAGATGGTACTGTACCAGCTGGAGGAAGGTCGCTGAGGGGCGACTGGGAGGAAACATGCTCCAAAGAAAGGCGGGAGAGTAACGGGACCTTTCAGCGGAGCAGTTGTGTGAAGCTATAAATCCATCAGCTACATTTCAGTGGGGCTGGCAGCACTAAGACACATCTAGTTAATATTTTATTTAGAGAGAGAGAGAGAGAGAGAGATGGGTGCTGTGTGACAGGAGCCGGTATAGCGTGGTGTGCAGTTCTGAGTGTGTAGGGAACAGGACATTGTGTGTCTTCATCCCATAATTCCTATAGAATGGCTGATGCTGTAAAATGAGCTCACAGAGGGATTCCAGTCCAACTGTTTCAAATAAACGCTAGTTTATGGGTCTGAGGAAGCATAAATAAAAACATTTTCAGTAAGTTACCGAGGTGACAAGCAGACAGAGGACTGATGTTTATGTCTCTCTGTCCAGATTCTGACAGCGTCCATTAATCTGAACACAAGAGATGTTGTGGGTTTGTTTTTTTGTTTGTTTTTTTTAATCCAGATAGTGATCGGTGACTGTGTATTAGCAGGATGACAAGACAGATATTCTCTTCTGACATAAAAAAAAAATTGCAGGATTTTGAGAATATTAAATCCAATATTAATCGGTCAGTCCTTTTTTTAATGTTAATTTACTGTCCAGGTGATCACAGGCAAGTAAACACAGACTTTTCCAGAAGAAACACCTTGATAAGTTGAATGATCTGACCTGCACATGGATGATGATTATTATGAATGCTGATTTATTAGCTGAGCAGTTCTTTCTGCCAAGAACTGTGTTCTAGTCACGTTGACCGGTTGGGTCATGCTCTATCTAACCACCCACCTTGAGGCTGTCCCAGAAACACTCCTAATTCAAACGGACTGCGAGAAGCACGTGTTGAGGCGGTCTGGGATGGCAGTGAACCAACTCCAGATTGAAGATGACTGGAAGGCAGAGAAAGACAGACTTCAAACCCAGATGGGCTTTGATACGGACTCCGAGCTAGTCCCTTGTCATCTAATAGATGGTGGCATGAGAGAAATGGAGACGGCGAGCAGGGTGACAAGGAGGAACACGGGGAAAGAGAGAGGCCTGGGAAGTTTTTGAAGTGACTATACTGGTCTCCTGATCAAAGAAAAGCTGAGGGAGAAAGGAGAAGCAGAGAGACAGTCAACCCTGATGCCCTTCACATTACATTCAGCCACAGTTAAACTTTCCTGAACATTTAGTCTTTCAAATGCGTTTTTTAAGGTAGTTATTGAGGCAACCGCAGAGTTTTTGTTAGAAAGTCCTTGCAGTACTTTTATATTATAGATGTGAAGATTAAACTTCTTTCTGTTTCTCTCCGGTGTGCTCATTTTCTGTGGGAAAAGCGAGATCCAGATGTCGAATGTTCACTGCAGATGTGCTCACTCTGAGGCCAAGAAACAGGCCTCACCTGACACACACACACACACACACACAGACACACACAAAGGAGGGCGCGCGCACACACATTCAGAGTTGAAGAGAAACGGTTTTACAGAGTCTGTTAATGAATAGAGATCCAAAAAAAAAAAACACTCAACGCATCAGACCTACTTAAATCAGCAGAACAGACTCACACACAGACACACAACTTCTTTTTGCATCAAGGATTTTTCGTGTAAATGCTCCCCGCTGCTTTTTTGTGTTTACTTTTTTATTCAGCCGACTAGAACACACACACACACACACACACACACACACACACACACACACACACACACACCAAGCCTAATGGTTTTCAAATGGTTTGAAATATGAATGTTTCCTCTGTTAGCTCCTTACATGCCTCGTAGCCCATTAGTGTAGAAACAAGCTACGAGGCCGCAGCAGGTCTTGTCCAAGGACTTGATGCTAATGAAATGAGCGAGAGAACAGCAGCACTGAGGCATTCGCATTAAGGCCGTTAAAACACGGACACAAACAGGTACAGAGATCCACAGGAGTTGTGTTTGACACTGAAACAGGCAGTGGACTCGTTCGCCTGCAGAAAGAGAAAGATGCATTTCCATAAACCTTTATCTGTTTTCTTCATGCTTCCAGTAGAAAAATAATTCAAATAGAATAGAGAGGTTTAATTCAACATGCGAAAGAATATGTTTATAAAAGGATCTGGTGAAACTAAAAATATTGTTAGTGTATGTGCATCACCATCATTGTGAAATAGAATGTACTCTACTAAAACATATTTGTGTTTGTGTTTTTTTGATATCGACTACTCTGTTGATAATTTGTCTGATAACAAACCTTTTGCTTATTAGTAGTAGTAGTAGAAGTAGTAGCATCAGTAGTATGATTTTAACGTCAACAGTGGTCTAGAGTCTGCAAACACTCAGTGAATCTCGTGCTGAGGTACATGTTTGTGAGTCTCGTCAGCTTGCTGCTTATTATCTGCCCCTGTGTCCTCCTGGCTAATGATTATCGATTAGACCATGTTAAGTATGGAAAGGGCACCCTAAGGTGACAGCCTGTTGGAGGGGCAAAGCCTTGATCAAGAGACGGGGGAGACGACTGATGTGAGGATGTGGGAGAAGATAATCAGGGAACAAAGCACTGGGCAGTGTTCTCTCATGTCCTTACGTTTGTCCCGATTTGAATTGTATGATATGTTGATGAACTGGAAGAAATCATTTACACTGAATGGAAAAACGCTTGCAAAGTTTGTTTGTAAAGCTGCCATTTCTCCTCAATAGCTCGTTTGGTACAAATCTTCAGTGTCCTGACATGGAACCCTGGGGTACTCCAACAGAATACTGTGGCACGCAAACGCCTTACGCAGACTTCTGAAGGTTGTTTACTGTCTCTGAAATGAAAATGTCTGTAGACAGATAACAAGAAACCATGTTAAAAAAAGACTCAGAACTGGGAATCGGTGCGTTAACGCTCATTAATACACACTACTGCAAGCAGAATGTTTTCTCCTTCCTACACCTTCCTTGACTTGTTTATATGCTAGAAGAAAGTTCATCTGCAGTATTTAATGAATCTATAGAATCAGTTTCTTTCTCATGCTGCAGTTGCCCTAGATCAGAAAACACTCTTCATTGTGTTCGGATCTGGAGTGGCGCCTGTTGGCCTGCGTCTGTGCCCTCTTGTTTGTTTTCTCCACGAGAGGCGATGAGTCAAGCGATTGGCAGGCAGACGGCGCACCGGATGATAGCGCTCAAACCTTGGCCCCGTCGAGCTGTTCAATTATTTAAAGGAAGCGCAACAATGAGAATGTGTGTGTGTGTGTGTGTGTGTGTGTGTGTGTGTGTGTGTGAGAAAAGGGAAACAGGGGATCAAGAAACACAGATGTACTCAATATTACCAACTGAAAAGATCTGCCTCTTATATTTACTTCACTGTGGCGAATACGGGCTAATTCCTTAATCTAGCTGTTCACCACTGACGCCCACCACAGAGTGAGACACAATAAACTCTCTCTGCCAACACACACACACACACACGTGCGATACACTCCAAACGTTGCAGCATATGGGTCAGATCTAATCGCAATAATTTCATTTCCCCCCTCATCAGCTCCAAGCCAGATAGACTAAGTCCCATTTGTAACCACTGCAGCTCTACTGGAAGGAAATGTGACAGATAAGAGGACTCTTGTAATAAGCCGGCTGTGTGGATCTGATAAATGAAGAGAGCTATTGCCGGCTAGGAGGAGAAATACATCGTGAAATGGCAGAAACCCGAGTGCGGTAGCTTGAGGATTCATAAAAATAAACGGGGAAACAAATTAACTTTGTTGATTAGCGGCGAGATGGAGGAAGCCGCTTGGAAATGACTCAACGCCACTTGGGAAATCTTAGTAGCAGCATTCCGATATCAAGTAGAAAGAGGTAAAAATAAACCCACAGATGTATAAGATACTGTAAATCCTCGTAGGCATCTTTTCTAACAACAGTTCCTCACAGACACCCAGCCTTCCCTTCGTTCTTACAGATGTTTCTCCTTAAATGACAGATGTGCTTATGACAGGAAGTGTAATAGCTGCTCAGAGCCTGCATCATGGCCGTATGCTTTTCAGTGGGAAAGGTGGAGTTACTCAAGCACAATTTGAAATGTAAATGAAAGAGGGAATTGCAGGAGGAGGTTTATGTCTGCAGTGCTTTGCAGGACAGGTGGCATTCTGTTTTTTCTTTTTTTAGTTGCACATGTGCAATAATTTTGACAGAAAAACATTTTTTTGAAAAAATAAACAGAAATTTGACTGCAGAACATCATTAGATTTCATACTGTACAATGCAGTTTATGTTATTTCCGACATGTTCATTTAAAGTTCTTATGCTTGTGACTGAAGTGTACCTTTATAGGTATTAACCATCTGGATCCAGGAATCTGTTGAAGGATTCTTCCTCATTTTCAGCATCTGTGTCTCGAACTCCACAATTGCAGCAGTGGACTGTCTCTGTGGACCAGTGGTTAGTGGGACTGTCTGTTACCGCAAAGGTCGGGGGTTGGTTTTGGTTTTACCACTACTATTTGTGTAACTATTTTTTAGTGACAAAGTCATGATTTGATCAGTGGATTTATTGGAGGAGATCAATGGACGGAGGACGATGATATTGGGTGGAAATGAGCTGGTTATTTAAAATGTTCTAGTTGAAAACGTTTGTGATTTTTTTCTTTTAAATTTGCTATATTTTGTTTGTCTTTTTTTGGAATTACTCAGCAAATGTTACACAAAAATGACAACACATTCAGGACACATTCAGTTTCATTCAACAGGCCGTTTTCCTCCGTACTGGGATGTTGGATTGTGTTTAACCCACGTGATTCACCGGCGCAGACGCCTCTGTAAATATTCAGGCAGCTTTTTATTCAAAATCTTGCTGAATGAAATCTCTAACTGAATTGTATTTAAACAAATAAGCTGGAACTGATAAATGATTCCGCTTCCGCCGCTGCCGTGAGCCGAACAAACACACCTGACATGGTTTCCGTGCAGCAAACCGCACATCGACTTGAATTTGTATCACTGAAGCCACACGTCGCCGCGTAGCGATGATGACTCACATGAACAAAATGAAACATTTGTTTCGCCGCTTTTCTCCTTTGAAAAAAAGAAAAAAAATGCAGTGTTCTCGTGAGGCCGCTGAAATGGCGTAATTACATGGGTTCAAATGCAAATCCACAATGTGCTTATTAATTCCATTCTTCTCGTTTCAAATGCCTGACTGCACTTAATTAAATCAGATTGATTAGACCTTTTTTAGACTTTCCTTTACAACCACATAATTATGACAAATAGAGCCGCTTGACACCACATCTACTGAGCTTTCTTTTCGCTGCCATTCAGGCTCACTCAGGTCCTGTGCTTGGATCCACGCACAGAAACAGAAATGTCAAAATGGGTCGCTGTGTTATGTCACTGCTGCATATACCGATTATTTGTCGTGATTGAAAACCGGGTTGTTTTGCAGTCAACATGTACACAGGAGCATCAGGTCAGACATGTGCTCCACCGGACTGATGTCCCTCATCACCTCGGTGTGACCACACTCGCTATCGTACATCAGGTTTCAAATGTCAGGAGTCCCAGGAGGAGCTGACAGCGATCATGGCGATCTAGCAGCTTCCACGCGTGCATCCGGCCGGCTCCTGGATGACAGTAGCCGTCTGTGCTGATTGGATCCGTTTAATGAGCAAAATATTTGTTGACCGTCCCGGTGTGACACAATAACCACCTTCTAATAAACTCCCAAACACAAGGTCGCACAAAGACACACACAGACACAAAACAAAACAAAACAGGAAAAACAGCGCGTTTGATTGAGTTCCCGGTCGGCTTGAATATTAATAAGTCTCAGTGTTAATGACGAGGTGAAGAGAATCGTAATGAGTGAAAGGGAGAAAAACAATATGTCAAAAACACACTGATAGAAATGGGGTATTTCAAAAGCAGCGCCACAGGACCTGGTGAGTTAATGGCTGAAAAGGCTCCGGCTCGGCGAGTGTTTTTCTGAGCTTTGATTGCAATTTGGAGGGAGAATTATCTCATTGGGGTGTGTGGGAGGAGGGAGGTCGGGTCTGGCTGTGAAGTGCTCGTCATTACCGAGACTGTCTGTTTTCCCTTTTGTCGGTCTCTTTGTCTCAGCCCGGGTTGTGTAACTGCACGAGAAATAACACAGCGACATGTTGGATTTTTCAATTCTTACGCTACAATGTGTTGTTTTCAAGTCAAAATTGGCAAAACTGAAACAGTTTGAAAGCTACAGTTGTTGGTTTAGTTCAAAAGAATGGTTTAAAATTGAGATAAGTTGTTTATCTTACTGGTCCTAACGTGGTGTTTTGGGGGTTTTTTTTCTATCCGTGTGCTTTTGCATCTTATCTGTGTCACACATGAGCGACTTCTGTAAATTTGTTTCTGCAAAATTTATTTTCGGCTCCTGTTTTTCATTTCCCTGTCAGTATGCACAGAGAACACAACAGAAAAGGGTCTTGGAAGCACACACACACACACACACACACACACACACACACACACACACACACACACACCAAGGTTTCCCGGTTCGTCCTCCTGCATTGATTTGACAATCACTGTGTAATCTGAAGCTTAAAAGCGTCTTTCTTTAAATGCCGTGGGTACTAAGGTCGTGATATTTCTCTTTAATTACTGTGCCACATTATCACCACAAAGCACTTTCCACCTCCCCTGCACTCGTAATAATTGTATTGTTCCGATTGCTTTGACATGTCATTCATTCACTGATGCACTTTGCAGATGAAATGTGTGCGTGAGAT
Source organism: Aeoliscus strigatus (assembly GCA_901007665.1). NCBI lineage: Eukaryota > Metazoa > Chordata > Actinopteri > Syngnathiformes > Centriscidae > Aeoliscus > Aeoliscus strigatus. Next base: position 44,949 of record CAAKHB010004372.1, read on the forward strand.
AGAAAAAAAAAAAAAAGGACAGAAAGAGCAAAGCAGAAGGTTCAGACACATTCATCACTGCACACAGAAGACCCACAAACAACAAAGTTATCGTGACTAATAAGATTACATCTTAATTAATTTTGTGTCTACAGAAGTCCAACAAACTCCTACTCATCATCCGACACTCATAATCAGCAAAACTGTTATATTTTATGCAGTAATGTGTTTTCCTACAAATATATATTAAGTCTGTGCTGTCACCTTCATACAGCAGGGGAACGTAGGATAAATATGAAAAGGAATGTAATGAGTAAAAAGTATGAGGTATGTGTTTGATTACTTGAGTACTTGTCGTTCATACGCCAGGAAGAAAGAAAGTCTTCTCTCTGTTTTATTTCGTATTGTTGTTGACCCACCATGACACAGATGAAACAGAACAACTGTCTACAAGTAACAATCAACATTTTTAATAGACATTTCATTTGTAAAAAACTTCACGATCACGTTGATCGTACGTCGTTTTTTGTGTGCGGCTCCTCTGGTCTGGGTTTGTCAAACGGGACGGACCTCCAAGTCGAGTCAGTCCTGCGTGTTTGGGTCAGACATGCTTGACTTGTCAATAAGCAGATTAGATCCCTCAATTATCTCTGCATTACTTTATTTTAATAGCCCAGTCAGCTCAATCAGATGTAAATCATATTCTTAACATTTGATAATGAGGAGGAAACAACGAGCCTCCAGCATCCGTCAGTACTTTAGATATTAAATCCAAATACGACCTTGTGAGAGCTACATCAGAGAATCTGCAGTAGTTTCATTACGATATTACAAATGAGTCTTTGTGGTGTTTAGGCTTAACTGAGCATCTTCATTAAAGAAATGAACATAGAATGAACATTTCCTGCAGAAGACATACGCCTGTAAATCATCACAATTATCCAACATTTGTTTACTGACTGAGCTGCAGCAGTGCAGAAATAGAGTGTGTGTGTGTGTGTGTGTGTGTGTGTGTGTGTGTGTCTGTCAGGGACAAGAACAAGAGCTCCAGCAGATCAGCTTTAGTCACACGTACAAAAGGATGTACCGCACATTCATAAGCAGTTGGCTTTTGGCTTTCACTTTCATACATTATTGACATGCTTTCATTCATTCCCCTTTCAAATGGTAAATAAGGGTATATAGGTTTCCTGGGTGTTACTATAGCGACCACTGCAGGGCTAACCATCCCCACCGACGTGGAGTTTGCATGAGATGTATCAGTGAAGCATCAGGACTGTCCAAGGTCACACAAACGCACAATACTTTTGTGATGCGCCGCACAACGACTACTATGCGCATGGCGGCTGCGGCAGCGGCGGAGTACGTGGCCTGGGTGGTAAATCGCTGCGTGCGTATGTGGGTGTGTCTACAGCTGAATCATGTGGCGGCGACAACAGAGCGTGTGAGCTCCGTGTGCCGACATTTAAACGTGACGTGGGCGTGCGCCGCCCTCGGCCTCCTGTGACCTTTGCGTGTTGCGCCCGTGAGCGACGTGACCCCCCGGCTGCGCTCGTTAAAGCCAACGGAACGGATCATTTGTTGCTAATTGTTTTCCTCTGACAAACGACTCCTCTGACTCCTGAAGACTGCTGCAGGGCCGCCGGCACGCCGACTCCACTAATGAGAAGTGCGAGCGCGTGCAGTCGTCAGTGTGTGTCTGCGATTGTGCGACACTGCTTGCGCACCCCGAGTTTGTGCTGCGCACCGACATGTGTAAAGAAGGAAACGCTGCTGCGTTCGACTCAACATAAGTCATTAAGGCCGTTTTGCTCCTGTCAATCACCCCAACAGCGATGCATTGTTAACAAGTAACGCTGACTGCTTAAAAAACACAGTGGAGCTTGTTAGTGTGTGTGGATAAGTCCTTTGTGGGCTCATTGGCACCACAGGTGAAGCTCTGTTGTTTTTGCTTTTTGTGTTGTTGTTTAAATGAGAAAAAACCCCACAAAGATCCCCTCCAGTCCGAACCTTTCTCTACCCCCCCCCCACTGCCTCTGTGTAATCTTCATGTCCGCCAGGCGTCTATCAGTCGCGTTCTCATTCAGACGTACTACAAATATGGAAATCATTTTTTTAACAACGTGTCAATCGGTGAGTGAACGTGAGGCGCCGACTCTGCGTTTTCAGTCCAGATCAAAGTGAATCAAAGCACATTAAAAGCGTTCCAGCGCTTTAAGATCAGAATTAAATCCAGACTGGATATTACTGACAAAGTATCTTCACTTACCACACTTCT
>CAAKHB010004379.1:16565-37106 GCA_901007665.1 Aeoliscus strigatus
AAATGACTTGGTCATGAGTGACTCGGATGTTTTTGGAAAATGTGACAAAGGGTCGCTTCTTCCATGACTGCTGAGGAGAACAGAGTGGTTTAGGTTCAGTTGTTTTCAGTCGGACTGGGGACGTAAACACGCTCGAAGCTGAATGAAAGTCACGTTTGATGTGTGTGGACGCAGTTGTAGAATATAAAATATCACCTATAACATCTTTTTGTGATGCAGTTTTACGTGCTGCAACAAGGTCTTGGTCATGTTTCTTTGTCCGTGAGTCTCCATCACTTCATTTTGAAGATGTAAGATGTGTCTGACGGCGCGTCACATTTCAACCCATTGGATGCACAGTTCAAGATCAGAATTCCACAGGCAGAGGAAGCTGCTTCACAGTCTGCAGCGTCAGGGAACCGGCAGGACGTAAACCGCGTTTGTCTGTTAGCAACAACTCCTAATTATCAAAGATAGATAGTTCATTAATATTAACAGCAACGGGGCACCACCAGGAAAACCCGGACTAATAACCAAGCCGTACCCGTAGTCGCATGGACGGTTAGAAACATGACAACATGTGGTTTTCTTGGTTGGAATGTTACGTGTAGGCCAGAGATCAGACGTGTTTGTTCAAGTCTGGTTGGTATGATGTCTTAATTAAAATGTGTCCCTCACACAGCAAAACACCATTTGAAGAGCAGACGAGGGTGGAGGCAACAAAAGGCAGCAGAGACGGTTTGAAGCCGCCGGAGATGCTGCGAGTCCGTCAGTGTTTCCCTTTGATTTTAATTTTAAAAAGATATTTCCGCAGAGCACAACCTGTCTCCTCAGCATTACGCAACTAAAATGCATTCTAAACGACACCGCATTGCTAGCTGACGTTGGCTAATAATGTTTGTCCCGACATCGTTTGCGTTCCTATAATAAACGTGTGCCCGTAGGGCGAAAGAATTGACTGACGCTTTGCTAAACTGACGGAGCGAGACACGTTTATTTAAAAATAAAAGTCAAACGTTTGAAGAGCTGTAGGAGACCGTGTCCACGCGGTTCAGCACGTTTGTTGTTTTATTTGCTCGGCAGCTGATTATCTATGATTGTACTGTCGTCGCCTAGACAACCATGCTGCTCTGCTCAGAGAGGGATGCGGCCGCGGTGGATATCTTCCAAAGAAACGTTCAAATGTTCACAAACAAAACAAAAAAAAAGAGAGCAGGGTTTTTTTTTTGTTGTTGTTGTTGTTGTTGTTTTTGTTTCACGAGTTAGGACACATTTAATAACAGAGAACACAACACACAATGTACAAAACAGGAGGACAGGGGGCCGGCAGATTTGTAAAAGAATAAACAGGCAAAAAGAACAGAAAGTAGAGCTGGTGAACAAAACACACAAAAACACACACAACACAGATTCCCTCTTTTTTTCCGCTCACTTTTTCACTCTCTTTGTCATCCAGTCTCGGTGCGAGCGAGCGAGCTGGCAACGACTCGGGCTGGGAGATGTTCTAAGACCTCTTCTTACTTTGTGCCAGCTCTGCTATACCCCAGTGGGTGTGCGTTTAAGTTTCCCCATCTGCTTCTGTTCACATTATCTAGCTCCAGGGCAGCAGGCACCTAGCCTAAAACACACACACTCACACACTCACACAGGCTCACACACGCACGCACACACAGAGTTAGTGTGCTGATGATGCAGTTTTACACTTGTGTGAAGCCTCCCCCCACACACACACACACACACACATTGAGTATGTCAGGGTGTTTTTTTTTTTGTTTTTTTTTTATCTTTACCTTCCTTTTCTTGGAAGCGTCGGCCTCTGGAGAGAGCAGACCACTAACTTTGCTGGCTGCTCCTCCCCAGAGGTTCAATCAGCGGCGGTGCTCGGAGGACGAGAGCGCCGTGTACGGGGGGGGCCAAATCTGCATCACTTCTCTTTTATTCCACGTTTTTTTCCGTGTGGCTTCCGATTGGAAACGCTGATTACGAATTGAAAAAGTCCCTCCTCGCGTACGTGGACGACCACAGACGGATTGTCTCTTTCTGTCTCGATCGGGGGATTGAGCTGTCGTCTCAAGGGGTCAGAGGTCAAACTCATCCTGTCAGAAGCAACCTGGTGCGGAGCCACGGGGAGGGGTTACGGGGGGCTGCGACCTGCTGAAAGGGGGCAGGAGCAGCACGACTTCCTATGAAGTGTGAGGAAAATCAGCGGCGACAAGAGGTGACTGTGGGTGGACGGGCAATTCTGTCACCACCAGACGGGCCGCCCAAGAAAATAGAGCAAAAACATGGTGGGGGGGGTGAGGAAAATGTCCAACAGGGTGCAGGCGGTCGAAGAATATTTCACTTCAAAGACTTTGTCAGGCATCATTCAGTTTTTTTGAAAACACATCAGTGGGAGATAAAAATAAAAGCACCGTGAGGTATTTGGCACAATCACTCCGCTGTTATGTAACAAACTCAAATGCCTCGGACGGCGCTGCGGAGCGTCATCAAGAAATTTGCATGATATTTACGAGGCGTTAAGAAAAGCTCAAAGGCAGCAGGAAGGTGGGGCGGCGCTCAGACGACTGTCACCTGCCTCTGCCGTACCTGCGGCATCAAACAAACAATTATTTCCCATTTAAAAAGGAAGCGGCGTACTTCTGCGCCTCTCTCAGTTCCTTCAGAGAACCTCGGCCTGGGCCCCACGTTTCACGAGCAACGCGATGTTGTGTGTACATCTGCCTCCTCTCTGTTTGCCTTTACTTATTCATATCTGCGTTTTGGGCGCTCCTTGCTTGCCTCTTGATATTTGTCAATACGGGCTTGACCTCAGCGGGCCGACGCGCTCCTCTGAAGTGGGAGCCGGCGATAGCCTTGAAAACAGACCTTTAAATTAAGCGAGGGAGAACACAAATTGTTGTATAATTCATCTGGACCCCCGCTGAGGATCCTCTGTGCAGTCGTCTTACTCTCTAGATTAGAATTTCCTTTTGTTGCCGCCTGTTTGTGTAATACACAATGTGGATCCTGCCAGGGCCCCGTAAATTACCTCTTTAAACATTCATTTGCCTTAACCAAGAGGAAGTGGGAGAGCGAGCGCAGGAGAGAAAGGAAAAATCCTCTTGATTTCACATACAATGAATAAGTTAATAAAAAGATTTTCCCCTCTCCTGTGCACGCATTTTTTTTTTCCCCTCCACACTTGAAATCATCCTTACCAAATCAAAACGAAAGGGAGGGAGAGAGGGAGGGAGGGAGGAAAGAAAGAGAGAGACCTCGAGTGTAGACAGAGAATGTCTGCGTATGCAGAAGTACAACAAAAACAAGAAAGAGGAGAGAGGGGTGAAGCCGATCGGAGAGGAGAGACGAAGCAGGAGAGAGACAGAAAGAGCCAGACGAGATCTTGGAATGATGTGCCTCATCGTCCCCGCTCGCATATCCCAAAATACCTGGTGCTGGAAATGTGAAAGCCAGGCGCACAACGGACGCCGTTCCCCAGAGAGGCTCTGCTGGTATCATTAGCGAGGGAAACGGCGGGCTCAAGTGGCGTACAAACTTCAGCAAAACGTCAAGCGAGAGAAATGTGCACGCACGGCGCCTCGTTTTTTTGGGTTTTTTTTTTTCTTTTCCCTCCCTTCTTTTTACTCTCCCTCTCTCTTTTTTCTCCCCTTGTGTTGCGCGTCTGATACGACACCAGCCTTCTACCAAATTAATATTTCTCAAAATAAAAGCCAGGACAACTTTAAACTAGCGAGGGAAGAAAGGCGAAGGAAGAAAAGAGCGACGGGGTAGATGGAGAGAGTTCGCACGCTTCCTGTGAAGTGGAGTCTCTCTTCCTGCTCCGCTCATTTTGAGGTCTGTGGTTTTGTCGTCTCCATCTTGGAGTCAACTCCATCAAACTGATGAGGTCGTCACAACTGCTTATGAATGCCAAATGAGGGAGCGCAGCGAGCGCTCCTGCTTTACATGACGTTTGTACCAGAAGCGAAAAATAAAAATCTGCTTGACCTGGACAAAATACTGTAAAACTCACTTGAAGATTGCTGTTTTTTAACTCATTATTCTTTTTAAAAGTATCAAACTTCTCCTTGTTTGCTTCCCTCCACTTTCTGCACCACTGAGGCATGAAAGTGTTCTTCGGCCGTATGAAATATTTATCATGCCAACACGTTCAGAACAGTGGAGTCACATGCAGTTTTGCCTCTTAAATGAGATCCTGGTGGCTCACGTCTCCACAGCCGTCGCCATGGCACAGCTACAGTGCACGACTATAATCAAGCGGGACAGCGAGCACCCTTGGCCGTTTAGCCGGCGAGCGGAGCCAAATATGTCCTTTCTACGCGGCGCAGTCTGTCGCAGACATAATTACAAGTTCCATCCAAACAAACAAACAAGCAGACGCTGCCTGACGGCTCCTTCAGGAGCTGCGGGAGACGCAATCACAGACGTGTCGCGCGTCGATGACCGGCTCCGTTGTCACACCAGACCTCACGCACGCCACACACGTACACATGACAGGTGAAGTGACATTCATTACAACCGGTTGCGGTTGTTGGAGGCGATCCCAGCTGTCAACAGGTGAACGTCAGGGTCCACCCTGGACCCGTGGACATCCCAGGCCCACGTGAAGGACACTCACGTTCACAGTGACCAATTAACCTCAGCATGCTTTTGGATGTGGGAGGAAGCTGGAGAAGCCAGTCAGACACAGGGGGGGGCGTGTACACTCCACACAGAACGATCCCAGGCCAGGAATCGACCCTTTCTCGCTATGAGGAGACCGTGCTAACCACGGCACCGTGAAGACGGTTTCTATATTTGAGCCTTTCCAAGTGACTCAGCCGGCCGTGGAGGCTGACCGCGCCGAGTGCTGCTAAAACCGGCCCGTCGACGGCCTTCATCTCGCACCACTCCTGCTCTGGAAAAGACAGACGGAGCGGAGGAAGGAGGAACTACAGTGAGAAGTCAGCAGAGGTGGAAAGAGACGATGACACACACACACACACACACACACACACAATCAGACGAAGCTGCCTTGTGCCCCGCCGACAAATCCTATCTGTGGTTCGCTGCGACGAGCCGGAACAGATACGCAGCTCCTGCATCGCTCTGGGGACCGGTGCAGGTGATGAAGGTTTGAATCTGTGCGTGGTGTTAAATGTGTCTGAGCTTGTGCTTTGGCCCGTAGATGATGAGAGGGGAGAAAACGTCGTCTAATCTAAAGGATCACATTAAACAGGTCACAATTATGTATTATGTGAAGCTTGAACATGACATTCTTGTCAAATTAATGAACAGCTAATTATACTCACTGCAGAGAGTGATTTAAAGAAAGCAGCTTAAATATTTTTCACAACAAGGACAAACTATTTTCTACAAAAAATAACTTTTCTTATCCATCACAGCATTTGAACGCTGGAAAGGCTTAAATGTAAAGACAAAACTGAAAATCACATTCTGAAGGGGAAAATGCACTAACTGATCAAACATACATAGTTTTGCTGCCACACAATCACCAGTTAAATCACATTATCAGCTCGTATCAGCAATCTGCTGCGTCATGTTTCCTGCATTTCACTATCAAACAAGGAACCTTCATCTGAACCACCGCTGAGGAGGAAGGATGACTGGCCGTAAAAACTCTGTGGCTGCTCAGTTAATCCAGAAGCCCTCCAGTGGGAGTTGCTGGAAAGCGTCTTAGGGGAAATAGGTACTGCAGATGTGAATTTTTAAAGCTGCTTGTCATCCTTAAATTATCTGTTGGAGCGTTTCTGACATGTTTTCTACGTGTCTGGCTCATGCGCAACAACTGGCACTTGGTATGATTACGTCAACACATGGGGATTTGATCATTTTATCACCCCGCGGCTTTCTAATGACTCACTCGTCTCTTTTTTTTCAGCCGACTAACCACGTTTGTGAGAGAGCAGCCAGCAGCAGCACCTGAGATCCGACTGCGGAAGACAAATCTTTATTTGTGTCAAACTCCTCTTTGCTGAGTTCATTTCTGCCCTGACATTTTGGTTTAATCCAACTGCGCCCAGGTGATCAGTATCCTGGAGGTAAAGTCATGAGCTTCATGGGCGCTACACACACACACACACACACACACAAAACAACCCACAAGTGTTGCAGCATTTTTAGAAACCCAGCCGGATGATACAAAGACAGACAACCTGTCCGCTGGTCAAACAGTGACACAGACTGAACCAGAAATACAAGGATGCTTCATTCAAATGGTCCATCTCCAGAGTTCAAAGGTCATTTCCTGTTGTTGTTTGGGGTTTTTTTTTCCCCAGGTTTGGTGTCTGCGCCCCACAGTGAGTGTGGAGCAGCTAATGTGCTGATAACACCCCGCATTTGAAGGTTTGGCTGCTTTCAACGCTGGAGGATGATGTGTGGGAATTAGATAGAGCCAACTGTAATAGGTATCCCGTATCAAAGGCACGTAGTTTAAACTGCAGGGGCTCTGGATGTGTGCGTCGCTGTTTATTGTTTTAAGTGGAGCTTTATGTGGGGAGGCGATATGAACACACCAACAAATCCCTTTCACAATCACTGGGCTTTGCGTGACATCAAATGTGTCTATTAACCAACCTCTTGACAGGCCAAGGTGATTCATCTCCACTGGGCTGTGTGTGTGTGTGTGTGCGTGTGTGTGTGTGTGTCAATACAATCTGATTTGAATGCAGCCAAACCATTTTAACTGTTGCCTGTTTTTCAAAGTGATCTTTTAAAAAAAAAAAAAAAGAAAGTAAGAAAGAAAAAGAAAAATGTTCCCAAAATTATTTTTTTCCTTTTTTTCCACTCCAGCAAATATAATAATAATTATAATAATGATAATAATTATGATAAATAATAATTTAAAAACAAAATACACAATGAAAATCAAATCCTGAAAGATAAAAAACGAATTCTCCACTTCAGTCAGATGGGCTCGCTATCAGTCCACTGTAACAACAGTGAATCTCTCTGTGCGTCGATTCGATTGTGATGAGGAATAAAAAGTGTGAACCATCATCTGCTGACAGCTCAGCAGCCTCCTGAAGCCTGGCGGATAAACCCAGTGCCATTCTCAAAAACAACACGAGGCCCAAAAATCAAAGTCCCCCTTCAGCTCCGTCATACTGGCTGCCTCTCCCCAACACTAATAATCACTTCCCTCCTTCCTTTATTCTCCCTTGTGTGAAACATCGCATTGGCTTTGATTGGGCTGTTAAAATGATTAGCTCACCACCTCAGCGGAGACGCCTGGCAGTGGCGACGGGGAGAAGGGGAGTGCAAGCCTCCCGCTGAGTGTGCCGAGATGCACGGCGGAGAAAAGAGGATCGGACCCCCCCCCCCCCACCCACCCATCCGTCCGTCACATCACAGGAAGATGGCGTCCAATAAACACTCACAGTGGCCACATCTCTGCCTCGCAGTTTGTCTCGCTTACCTACATGCTTTCACTTAGTATTTATCCCCCAGAGGGCTGTTTTATGCAGGGGGACGTTGTTCCCGTTCAGAGAATGTCACCCAAACATGTTGTGTCGCTGGTAGAGTGACGCGAAGCCGGGTGGCAGTGTGAAACTCACATTCTCATGTAAAAATTGAATGAATATATATATATATATATATATATATGTATTGATTTTTAGACTAAACACAGACATTGTCCGGAAAAATAGGATGAGTCCAATCAAAGCTATCTAATCTAAATGAATAAAGTGCCAGTTATCTTGAGTTCAAAGGAGAACTGTGGAAAAATACAAGCAGGATGAGATTTTCCTTCCTTCTCTGTTTCTTTCTTCCTTCTGTCTTTCCCCCCAGTTTGAGAACTTTGCCTAGAGAGGTAAACAAACATCACCGAGGGAGCGAAAGTGACAACTGATGTAAAAAAAAAAAAAAAAAACATTCCCAAGTTAATTTGTCTTCAGTCACAAGTGCTCAGGGCGTCCAGTGTGCAACCAGGGGGCAAGAGGAAGAAAAAAACACTGCAGGAAAAAAATGTTCCTGAACAATGTTCCTGCTTTGATACGCTGGCTGATCTGCGTCCACCTAAAGGCGAGACTGTAAGTTAAGATCAATAGCAACAATGTGGTTGTCAGAAACATCTTATTATACAATATCCGTTCGCTCATCATCGATCTGTGTACTTTCACTCCTGGAGAAACGAATCCGGTCACGAGAATAAATCTGTGCTGTACGAGCGAGACGCGACGAGGTTTTTAGTTTTAACGTCTGATTAAACTCTGCTATAAGGCTCATAAATCACTATTTAAATATCATCGGTGCCATAATTCAGCCTAATTGTAAAGCAGACACCGTGATAATTCATACATTTGGAGGTAAAATACTTAATTAGCTCCCTTTAAAGGGAAATTTTGAATATTAACGTGTCTACAAATGCACCGCTGAAGCGAATGGGATCGTAAAAAATTGCGGGATACTTGACTCTAAGTTTAACAGCCGTTTCCAGAGCTGCTGGCATTGTATTTTGAAGTTGCTTAGCACACAGGCAGCATGACGGCCCGGCTCTCTGGTGGGGGACGCTCAAAGAACGCTGCGTGTTCCTTGTGCTCTTCTGCCATCCGGTGGCTGCTGGAGAGAACAGAGACAACCTCCACTGACACCGCTGCTGCTGCTGCTGCTACTGCTGCCTGGAGAGGCTGATCAGACCTCCATCCTCCATCAAAATAATCCTGATTGCATCTTAGGGAGATTGTCTGCCATCAGCCTGGAGGGCACAAAAAAATAAACCTCTCAGTTGTCTCTTCTTCACGCTCCTCCGCCTGTGTTTGTCAGCGCTTTGACAGCTGATACTCCTCTAATGACTGACACAATTAACTTTCTTCCAGGTGCAAAACACGGGGGCTGCAGTGGGGGTGGGGCTCTTAAAGACAGAACGGGCCACGTCTGTTTATCCACGTCATCATTAAAGTGGCGGCCAACACTGGCGCGGCTCATTTGCATCACTGAACAGAGTTAAGAGTTGCACCAGAGCCGCTGGTTTTCTGACTGTGAGGAGATTCAGCTCTTCCTCCTGGTTAAAAGCCTTCATCATTAGACGTCCTTAGCCGAGCACATAACAAAGACTTCGCTCATTACAGACAAATATATCTTTGCTGAAGCCCTCCCTGCTTTCGCCTGATGCTTTTCTGATCACAAATGACTTCTATTTCTTGAGGGGGTGAAAAAAAACGTGCACAGAAAAGCAGTTTTGATGACGCGGCTACAATGTGTACAGACCTAGAAACCACAAGATGCAGGCGGAATAAAAAAAGAATATTCCCGCCAGTACATATTTATGTAGTGTCACAGCTCCTCCACAATTTTCATGCACATTTTGTCCACATGCATTTCACGCTGGGTGTGGACGCACGTGTGTGTGGGAGCTCTCAGGTGTTTCTGAGCGCTGTACAGACTCGCCACTTGTTTTCTGCCTCTGGATGCGTCTACCACTCGTCGCAGAGCAGCTCTCATCGAATGGAGGTCGAGTGAGAACAGAAGTATTTGACTGCAGTTCGTTCACGTCAGGTCGCCTGAACCCGAACGCCTCAACACAAATGTGTGAGAGCGTTCGGAGAAAGACGGACGAAATGACAGGAAGGTGAGGGATAGAGAAGACCTTCAGAATTACAAAATGCAAGAAAAAGAGAACAACTAACAACATTCATTTCTACTTTTTTGGCCTTCAGTGTATCTGGAGCTACGAGGACAGAAAACAGCCTGGAACTCTCAGAGCTGAGGAACAGCAGCAAAGAGAACAAAATAAAATTGTCAAAAAACAGCTGAACTAGCAGAGAGAGAATATGATATTGTCATTTTCACTACAGATGAAATAAACAGAACATAATCAGACTATCAGAGTATATCAGAGTAAGAGATGACAAGGCACCTGTAAAAGGAATTACTTGAGGAAAAAAATCCGCAAAGCAGTAGGAAGTTGTACGGAATGAGGTTGTAAATATAAAAACTGTCAATTTCAAGCTTAAAAAGTTGTGTTTTCCATATTAACAACATAAGCGATTCTAAACCTGCCTAAAGAAATGAAACCGGCCCGACAGAGAGATAATACACAGACAGAAAGATGGATTGATTTTATATCTATATGATGTGAAAAAGGGCTGCTTAGTTTTCAGAGCTGAACTGTTTATGTGCAATGTCGAGATATTAAATAAAGATTTCATGTATTCATCTACTGACGGCCACTGCAAAGGAGCATTTTCCCCTGAATTAATTCTGACGCCGCGGCCGTTCACACAGGGCGCTTTGACCGAGAATCAATATCAGATCTTGCTGACACACATTTAATATCGATCATAAAGTCGATGTTTAGAATCAATCAATTGACATCAGCAGGACAGGTATGATAATGAAGAATGTTTGGCTCGTACAAAGCGACTCCGGAGAGCCGAGGAAGACTGAAAAGCCTCTCTCCTCTCTCCTCTACCTGAGATCCAGCTTCTCCTCTGAATCGCTCCGTCTAAAAAAGACTGCACGGACCCATGTGATGATCTGGTCCTCCTTTCCTACATCACACCTGTTTGAGAAATTCTCAGTGCTTCTGCTGGGCTGATTGGCCGACTCAAGGCGCGGGCCAGATAGGATCTTTCTATTTGCCCAGTGGCGGGGCTGCCGTTTTATCAGCGCTACCTCTGGAGGGGGCTTATCTGGCCTGCTGATAACAATGTTTTCTCCTGCCTCCCTCCCCTCCGTGACAGTTTCTTACACTATTAAACAGGAGTCAAGGCTGCGGCGGCAGTCAACTGGTCCTACTCTGCTCCTTGTAAACAAGATTACTGTGTGTGTGTGTGTGTGTGTGTGACGGTGTCACAGCGCGGCAGCTAAATCACAATTAGTCCAGGCAGAGGAGGTGGTGAATGGGTGCGTGATGCTTTATTTCACGCTCCCTCCTGCACAGTGATGTGACAGAACATCAGCAGCGCACGTCCACGGGAGGCAGCGTGAAACGGCGGCAGATGAAACCTCACGTCGAGGCGGCAGAGAGCGGAGGCCCGGTGGATCAGGACCTGGTTCGCTCAAATCTCCACCGTGTGTTTTCATTCATCCGTGAGAGGCAAGTGTCAGTCACCTCTCTGTCGAAGGCCTCGACCCTTCTACGCCCACGTGATCGCTGCCGGTACGTTGACGCTAGCATACGTTGGAGTGCCGTAATTATACGACGAGTCAGAAAAATGTTCGAGGGCTCCTGGAAGTTGAGAAGTTGCACTTCACAGCCAAGTTGCTGTCATTACGGTGATGACTTGCCAGCTTCCGACAGCAGCGAAAACACGATCAGCGTAATGACAGACGTTTGATCGACGTTTTCTGCTAGCGTAAATAGTCAGGTAATTACGGTAATCCATGGTTTGCCTCTTTGTTAAGTGCCAGTATGTCCTAAATGAACGCACACATGGGGTTTCGCTCTCTGTTCACCTCTCACATTAAACTAAACTCTCTTCACCCTCTTGAACATATTCGTCCATTTTATTTGTCAGCGCATGCAGGCTTGTTGACCTTTCTTTACCAAACATATACTGCTTGTGTCATTTCACGAAAACACGTCCAACACACTGAGTTTATGTGTCCAGAACGGATTTAAAAGAAGAAGAAGAAGAAAAAAAGAATACTTCAAATATAAAAGCTGGTTTTGAAACAACGTGTGGTGCTGAAGTCTAACAATCCAACTAATGGCCTCCCAGCTCCATCGCCCCGCTCGCACAGTTAAAACTGCTTTCATGTCCCTGCAATGACTATGTGCATTCCTCTTTGGGATGACTGTCCCAGATTTAAAAGCTTGTCAGACACCACTAGCCCTTTATTTTCCCCATAAACTCTTGTTGTTTTTTTTAAATCCTTTGCATTTTCCACTGAGGGAATTCTTGCTGCAGGAGTGATGTTGCAGTGGATTATATGAAAAATGTCCACAACAGGGAGTTGGCGTGGCAGGGAGCTTCATCTTTGCCTTGCAGCATCTTTTTCACAGTGATGCCTGAGTGTTGCAGTGCAAACGAAACCAAACGCAAATCACAGAATTCGCAATCGAATCCAGGTAATGGAACATATACGATCTTAACAGTCGAGGCACAAGCAGACTCGGAGCATCATCTGCAGCCACTCAGCCAACAAGGTCACAGTCTGTCTGAGAGAAGATGAAATCCAGTGTCGACGCAAAACAGTGGCTAAGATACATAATTCAGTGCTTTTAAACTGGACCCGTCTGGTGAAAGCGAGCGGGTGCTTATGTTGTTTCCTCAGTACTTCTGTCTCGCTGTCACTCCAGGAGCCTGACATCTCTCTCAGCACCGAGCCAAGATGGAGGAACGCGCCGGCTGGCGCAGGTAAACCCACCAAATAGAAACCCCCCCTCATGAATTAATGATTGTGACACACAGCAATAATTTGCATCCGTGTAAAAGTAACGCATCAGCGCTTTTGTCTGCCGAGAAGTCTTTTATTTTATTATTTAATGCAAAGTGTCTTTCATTAACGGTGGCGAACCAAAAGGTGTTGACAGCGGTGCACCGGTTTGTCAGGCCGATCACAGGCTGTTTTTCAAGGCGATCACAGCCTCTGCCTTCTTCTGTCTAATTAGTCGTGGGGTGTGTGTGTGTGTGGGGGGGGGGCTGCCACAGCCACCGCACACACTGAAGCAGGTTTGTCCTTGCCTAATCCAGGGGACTCATTTTTTTAAGGTTATTATGCAAATCAATACTGTTTACAAACATGAAAGCTGGTGGACAATTTTTGATGTGCCACATCGGATTTCGATAGCTTAAATCTCAGCCCCGGCAGGTGTCATGTCAATAACGACCAGCGATCGATTGGCACCGGTCTGAGGGGGATTGGGACAGCGGGGCCTTTCTTCCAGCAATGAGGGGATTTTCATTAGTGGAGGGCTGAAACACACTCAAGTACAGATATATATGTATATATATAGACACTACTTTACTTACTTTTTCTTTTATTATTTTCTTTTTATTTTTTAAACTTTATTCAGTGTTGACTATAAGAACACATGTTTTTGTCTGATATTTTACTGATGTTTATGCTTGAAATTAAGATCTTTCAACCTCATACAGGTATTTCAGGTATTTCATTTTGCAGACCCTCCCGTCTGAACACTCATTAGTGACACTATTCCTAGAAGAACAAATACATCACAGTTCTACGACATGGACGCTTTTTACCACGTGAGCCTCTTATGACTTCTACACGTCGACTGTCTCCACGGTGACAGGCAGGTTGTTCAAAGCGTCTCCTCTGAGGGGCCAAACCTGCACTGAAGTGCCTGAATGAAAACATCATATCAGCCTGAATTTAAACTGATGAAATATTCTCAGATCTGGATTTACGGCAGAAGAAGAAGTGCAGGCAGATGATGATGTTTTATTTATCATGAGCACTTGTGAAAACTGAGATATTATACGTAAGGGTCAGGGAAGAGAGTCCTACAACCTACAAAACTGTTGGAAATCAGTCTTGACCTTTTGTTTCTTCCTACAGTAACACACAATAAAACACTATCGATTTGACCAGACATCGAATGGCAACGTGTTCTCAAGTTATCTCACAGTTAGATGCTGAACAAATTACAATTTGACCGTTCACCCTGGTGTTTGCATTGTCATAGTTTTATACAAAATGTAAATTAATGTTGTTATTTTCAATAATATATTACAGGAAAAACATGAACTTTAAATCCAGATTATAACTGATGAAATGTCTCACATCTGAGAAGAACATTTAGGAGGAAAGGGCCCGTATGTGATATCGTAGAAAACATACACAACATGTTACTATGGTAACCGGTCAACATACATACTGTCATTCAAGTAAATCCAGTTTAATTTTCCTTCAGTGTCATGTTCAACCACACTTTGTTGAAATAAGTTAATAAAGTTATCATTTAACAAGGAGGAGCAATGCTATATTTCTTTTGCACAGTGACGTTTACACATATTTATCCCGCTTCACTTTTTATTCTATCTGCATGTGAACACCACCACAGGACTTCTAAAGCCGCGATTGCTTATTTACATCAAACTAAAACATAAAATATCAACAGATACGTTGATTTTCACGATATTTCCCATTGGAAGCGCGTGTATTTTGTACCATAAATATCCTGCATTGTCTTTCACACTGATTTTACTCCAGCTCTTCATCAATCTCTGCTTCCTCTGCGAGGAAATGTAAATTGCAATCGTCCAAACTGAAACAACAGCGCAGCTCTCTCCTTCTTTTTCTCTACAACCACTCGGTCAAGTTCAGCTCTTTGCTTTCCTCCAGTGATTCCAGTCCAGCCGTTCATTTATCAAGAAATTTATTCATACATTTATTTGAAGCATCGCTCAATAGCATCTGACCCCGGCGCCCTATCATCCAACTCTCCCTTCTGAGACGGCGCACAGGCTCCCACAAGAGCGAGAGAATGCAGGTCAGAGGCAGAGTTTACTTGGGGAGGGGGTGGGGGCAATTTTCACAACGTTGAGTGTTAAGCGGGTAATCACACCGTGATGGAGCTCTAGCTGCTGGGGTCAGTTTGGCTTGTGAATGTTAAGGAGGACGGTTTAAAGGCCTCCAGAATTACCCCTGATATCAAACGATGACCTTTTTTTTTCCAGGCTGCAGCATTTGACGATTTCTACCTAGAATTTCTATGTGAGATTTTGCTTTTTGCCTTTTTGGGAGGGGTGCCGGATTTCGCATCAGCCCGAGAAACTTTCTTCAACTGAAGTTTGCACAAAAGAAAACATAGATAGTTTCCATATTTATAGAATTAATTTGAAATAATACCAAAATACACCAAACCAGATCAACCGCTTGTGGTGATATTTTGAAAAATACGGCCCATAAAGCGCCATTAATCCCAGATATTCACTGTCAACACAGGTGTTTACTGGAAGTCTCTAAATCATCCTTCATCCATCATCTGACATGGAAAGTCAATACTGTAGTGAAGTTACCAATTAAACTCCCTCTATCTTTTAAGTCGGCGCCCCAGATGACAGTCTGTACTCTGATGTTGAACTTTAAATTAAAATACAAAAAGCCTTATAGATCTATTTATAATGTTCAGCATCTATCAGTTTCCTTCTTTTCCCACACAATAAGCACACCTTCAAATGCTATCAGACTGGGGGCTTGGAAGTTAGTACACACGCGCCAATGAAAACTTTCAGTTAACTCGACGAAGCACACATCCAAGGAGTTCAGCACTTATCAGAGAGCAGGATAATTGTTGAAACAGGTGTAACTGTCGAATGTCAGCGCGCCTCCCTCTTGTGTTCCGGTCCCCCGAACCAACCTCCGCCTATGACTCCATCTCGTAAGTCTTTCAGACAACCTTGGTGTGATTTCTGACAAAAGCACACAGGCTCTCAAGGTGCACTCGAACGCGATGTAGAAAGGACAAAGACAGAGCCTGAGAGAAGATGGGAAGAAGAAATGAATTCCTCCTCTAATTATGCAAGAAAAAGAGACTTTTTGAAGATAAAGTTGGGTGACACAAGGGCACATTGAGGGACACGCTCACTTTACGAAGATTTTTCAAAGTGGGAGGCACAAATGGATGTTTGTGCTATAAGCTATGGCTGCTAATTGGTACAAACTTAATGAATGCGGGGTGCAGCGTGGAGACAGATGCTTTGTGCAATGTGGCAGATTTCAGTGGTTGCGAGTCTCTCTCCATCACTGGAACATCAAGAAGAGAACATTTGGCAGGTCATGAAATTATGCGACGAAAAGGGGAGACCCGGGAATGGGAAAAAAAAAAAATTTAAACAGTTGTTTGTTTGGTTTTTTTTCCCCTCAGTAATTTATGGATGACTGCAAATGTATGTTTGTGTGTGTGCATGTGTGTGTGAGAGTCTGCAGCTCTCCAGCTCTTGTCTATTTGCTGGAGCCACCGCTTTTGTTTCTTGCTTTCTTTCCTCGCCAGCTCTGTGGCTCTCAATTAGCGTGCAGGCCTCAGGGACCTAATTAACCAGTTCAATTAATAAATAATTTTCTTAAAAAATCCCACACAAGCGATTCTGACATTTGTCAGCCGTGCAGAAATGGCTATGTGTGTGTATGTATGTGTGTGTGTGTGTGTGTGCGTGTGAGCGAGAGAAGAGAGGAAAAGGGAGAAAATGATTAGCTTGTTTGCAAGCTCTGCTTATCCCCCAGGTGGCTGATGCAGGGGACAGTGTGTGTGTGTGTGTGTGTGTGTGTGTGTGTGTGTGTGTGTGTGTGTGTGTGTGCTTGGCTGGCTGGCTGGCGAGGGGCTTACTCACAGAGCTGGACCCCACAGCAGAGGAGCCTCCGTGACCTTTTATCGAGTGTCCAATCAATAATGTGCGAGCGTCCACCTCTTTGAGTCGCAGCCCGAGCCGAAGCTTCTGAAGGTCTGTGGCCAGCAGCAAAGCGGGATGGGAATGAACGACACAGAGGGGCGAAAAAAAAAAAGGTCCACAGGGGATCAGGAGTGGAACAGAACCAACCGCCTCATGTCATTTACTCATAATGATGTCTTCCTTTAGTTAAATGCGCCCCTCCTCCGCTAGCCACAATAGACCTGGCCTCCTCCTCCTTTGTGTGACGCTGGAAGGACCCTCTTTGGTCGACTTCTTCTCCACATGCCAATCCTCCTCAGTGTGTCTTATCGTCACCCTCTATCCGGTCACGGTGGAGCTCCAGCTGTCGCGTGAACTGTAATGTATATTCCCGTGGGCACGACGGGACAGATGTGCTTGTTTAATTTGTAGCATTATCTCCGAACATCGACATTACAGGATGTGGTTGTCACCGGCAAAGAGCCGGCGCTGATGGATCTGACTGTGTACCAGTGTTCATTAAACACACTCCAAACAGCCTTCAAACCGACTCTATTAGCGGCTGCCGGCAGAACAAGAGACGCCTGAATGCAATTTTTGACCATGAAATGGTCTCTTTAAGAGGATGAACGGGACATGAAAGATGAGCGGGACTTGAAGTTTTCCTGCTTCGTGTTGTTTCTTTCATTTGAAAATGTCAGCGAGGAGTCAATCAGCGGATATCAAAGCGGCAGAGACACACAAATCGAGTGATAACGCACACGCAGCTACGTTCAGCGGGGAACAGGAAGGTGGCCGTCACAAGCGTCGGCACCGACACAAAGAGCAGACGCCGGCCTTCCCTGTCGCTCTGTATTAGCTCCTGGCACGACGACGAAAGTTTGCGCCGAACTGAGATCTCTGAGTCCAGAAGCTAGTTCAAGACTATTGGCTGACCCACGCCGCCTGCAGCCGTCAACATACGGCTCGGCGCTCTGGCTTCATCGCATTTGTACTGTGCAATTTATTTACACTGTTCCTCTGAGAATACCCACATAATACTGCCTTGACAACGGAGGAAATATATTCTGGCAACCAGATAGCAAGAGGAAGAGGGAGTTAAATACAGGACACCAGCAGACAAAGCATCTATTTAAGTCTGCATGTTTGTATTCAGCATCAACCGTGGCACTCGTCCCTCTTCACAGCGGGGATGGAGAGATTTCGGCGCATCGATCGGTGAAGTAAGTGTGTGAAAGAGAGTCAAAAGGGGGGATGTGAAGGTGGGCTGACCGATGGAAGACACATCGAGGACCCCGAGATGGAGAGATCACGTTTGTAGGTTTGACCGAGGCCTTGTCTGCTCAGGTGACTGTTGCACTCGCTGGCGCCCCCCAACGCCCTCCTGAGATCACTACACTCAGCTGCGCTGCCTGCACTTTGATGCTTGGAATTGTGGGGGGGGGTGTTGTGCAAATATTTTACTTGAGCATCTTAATCTTCCATAAGGTGATCTTTGGAGTGGAGCAACACAGGGTGCTGATGTTCAGACGAGCTCCCAGTTGTAGAAAGAAAGAGGGAGCGATGGAGACAGGGAAGGGAGCGGAGAGGAAAAAGGAAAAGGTCTGTGTACTTGCTAGAGTGCTGGGAGCTAGAGTTCACTACGGGGGCGTAAGTGTGTCAAGAAGAGCGCTTTTCCCCCATCCGCAAGCCCCGGGCCCTCTCCACAACATTAAAAAGCATAAACAGTCAATACTGAATGTAACTCAGAGAAAGAGCAAGAGAGGGAGCGTGGAAAAAAAAAAAGAAACAAGTACGAGAACGCAAGGGTTTTTCAAGCGTTACACAACATAGTGAGATCAGAGAACCAGAGGCTGGGCTGGAGCGTAGAGTTGCAAAGCTTTGTGATGGAGGAAGGGAGCCTCTCCAAGTGAATCATTCATTGCGGGCGGCAGGGGTGTAAATATGAAGGGGAAGGTTGAGGGAGAGAGGGATGAAGGAAACGCACACCTGGTGCAAGACAGGGGTCAGATTGGCTCCACACCA
The DNA here is from genome assembly GCA_901007665.1 of Aeoliscus strigatus. Lineage (NCBI taxonomy): Eukaryota > Metazoa > Chordata > Actinopteri > Syngnathiformes > Centriscidae > Aeoliscus > Aeoliscus strigatus. Next base: position 34,856 of record CAAKHB010004379.1, read on the forward strand.
AAGGGAGACCGGGAATGAGTGGTTTGGCAAAGGCTCCGTTCAGACAGCGTCCACCAGCGCGAACCGAGTCACAACGTGCATATGGTGGAAGGGAGTCGGGCGCCGATGCTCCTCGCGCTAATGAGAGTGAGAGGGGAAAAAAAAAACAGAACACTTTCAAACGTTCAACATTTTAGACTTCCAGTCTGAGATGTGAGGGCTGTGTTTATCTGCGGCACATTGTTCTAGCTCATAATCGCTACGGAGTCTCAAACACCCGTTCCCTCCGTCTCGCGCGGGTTTTTCAAACGCTATCTCCCAAACACTCGACACCTGGCTGGCTGACTGACTCTCACAGCTGACATCAGTGGAGGACGTGTGTGTGTGTGTGTTTTAATCTTCCTTTTTGTCGTGTTAAAGCCTTCGGAGGCATCCTCCTCCACAGACATTGAGCAGACTGCGGAGCAGGTGTGGTGGCTGGTCCAGGAGCCCGTTCCAGAGAGCAGGTTTAGAGAAAACTCAGAATTAGTTAGAGTTAAACTCAGGCTTACTGACAAACGTCAAACAGATGAAACTTTAAAGACGTCTGCTTTGACTTCTGCCAGTGAAAACTCATCTGATTTCAGGATTAGCAAACCGAACCGTCTTCGGATGACAACAAACACATAGACGAGGACTGCACGTACTCCATTCTCTACTTCACTCCATGAGGACATTTCAGCCACGTGCTGTTTTCCTCCTTGGGAGAACGTTCTCCTGGTTTATGGCCAAACAAAAGTTACTTCAGTGCAAAGTACAGTTTGAGCCACTTCCCTGTCAGAGCAAGACTCCATATTTTAAACATTCGGAGGGAACAATATCTATGAAAGTGGGAAATCTGATTTCTACCCCACGGAATAGGCCGTTTCCTTCTGTTGTCAAACAGAATGACTAAACATGCTCATTCACATGCTCCCATGACAGGACCTTATTAATTTATGACTTCTGAGTTATCTGCGCTCACGCACGCAACCCCGCACACGCCGCTGCCTCCCGATGATTGACAATGTGATAAATTTTATTTGAATATGGCTGACATGAATTATGTAACCGGAGAGACTGGTGGCTTTGTTGCTTCTCTCCAGCTCTTCGCTTTTCCTCCCTGATAACATACAGTTGATAATTTACAGTAGAACGCATCCTGAAACTATAAAGATATAGTGACAACGCCCCACAGAGAACAAACCCGGTGCTTCGGCGCAGACCGGCTGAGCGGACGCTGAGAGCTGCACCAGGCCGCCGAGGGGAGAGGGTGCCAACGCGGCAGTGAGGTGAGGTGGTTGACATTTGACACAGAGACGCCATTTTTCTTCAGATAGAGGAGATGAGGTCTCAGAAGACTTAGTTAGGCCGAGGACGGAGGAAAATAAACACAGATGAAAGCGGGCGGGGGGGGACAAGCACAGCACCAGTGGTGTCAGATAGCTGGGGCGAAACACTGCCTTTGAACGTGTGGAGGAAAGTGACAATACTGGTGTTTTTCCTTGTTGCTTCTCCTCAAGGCAGCGAACAGAAGAAGAAGGGGAGAAAAAGTGTGACTGGTCTAAAAAGACTGTCAAATGTCAAGCAGTTATCAAACAGCAGAAATGTTTTCTTTTTAAAAAGATACGGGCAGAAGGGAAGGCCTAACCTTTGAGCGAGAGCGTGGAAGTCACTCATCCTATCACGCGCTCCTCCCAAACCAAACCTTTACACTTTCCCCTCTGAGTCGAATCCACGGCTGAAGACTGATGAACACGTGAGATACCAAAGAATTACTGCAACAAACAAAGTGGACAAACGATTATCGGCACCTTAACGTTCCGTACCCAGTAAACGCTGGAACACCGGTGGTCACTTTAAGATGTGAACACTGACTGAGCCTCAAGGCGCCGTCGCTCAGTGTTTACATCTCAATAGTTTGATAATCATCTGCTCGGGCTGACAGGAGCAGCTTGTTCAACAGAGCATACAGTTGTATTTCAGTGTTGTTCGGCTCCCCTCACGTCACGGCAGCAGATGTCTGTGATGAGACTCGGTGGTGGGACTTGTTAATGCCCTCATTTTCACGGGCAGGACTGATCTACTGCAAAAAAAATCACCGCAACCTCCTACATTCTTTCTGTTGTCGTTATTTTTCGGTGATTAGTGATTCGGGGATCAGAGCGACACTCGGGCGGCCAGCTATTCTGCCCAACTACAGCTGATCTCAGTCTCCAAGACAGAAACAGATTTGACCATCTATCTGCCAATG
>CAAKHB010004379.1:41045-54358 GCA_901007665.1 Aeoliscus strigatus
GACGTGCCACGTCAAAATACAGAGCGGGGAGATGAAGAGTGAGGCGAACTAAAAGCCATCGATCTGCAGGGGTGTGTGTGTGTGTGTGTGTGTGTGTGTGTGTGTGTGTGTGTGTGTGTGTGTGTGTGTGTGTGTGTGTGTGTGTGTGCCGAGAGACGAAGGAGTTGAGGTCACGGCGTACGGCTGAGCGTCTCCAGTCAAACAGCTTGAAGGATCTGAACACCAACATTTCCTCGACTGGCAGCTTGTTGTGGGCAACAACAGTTTGGTTGCCGGTTGACAACTCAACTTTAATTTCCGAGCATACGGAGGAAGTGCTTTTGACAAGTGAGATTTTTAGAGGAGGCGCGTTCCCGTGTTGCTCTTGTGCAACACCGCGGACAATCTTCTCCATGCGAGTGTTTTCTGCAGATTTGGGAAAGTGCAGCTGTTTTCACCTGCAGATGATGCAAATCAAAACACCAACAAAGAGCTCAACATTGTCCAGCAGTCGTTCTTAATTAGCGTGTTTTCGATTTACATGTACCAAGTGGAGATTAGCCTCAAACTTTACCACTAAATCCTGATCGGGAACGGTTTTAGACAAAATCTCAGAGAAGGGAAAACAAACAACATATCAACAACTCGACATAATTGACAGCTGCATCCATTTGCTCCGTCCAAGCCCCCTCCTTCTGCGTTTCCGCTCTGTTCTTCCAGCACCATTTCCTCTTTTAATTATCCCCCAGCAAAAAAAGATGGAGCACATCAGACACATAGCGGTAAATCCTGGCCCTGGCACACGCTCATAGTGGCTCCTGCGTCTGGCAATCCCGATAGAGCCTGTGCACTGGCAGCGACAAGAGAGGGAGGATGCCTGGAGATTTATTGACAGAAAGAATGGAGAGGATGATCTCTCAGAAAAAGAGAGGTCCTCATTTTACTGCCGGCGTGGGAGGCTTTTTTGGCGAGCGCTCCCCCTGCTACCCACCCACCCCCGATCCTACCACATTTCCCGCACCAGATTAGCCAGTTGCTCAGGAGCGGAACTCACACAGACCCATTGTTTGTTCCTCAGTGCCATCGTGGTTTTGTAAGGACTGTTCTGTAAAAACGCACACTGGAGGAACGGCTGCTCTCCTATCGCTCCCTGCAACATTTTAGGGGTGATGCTTATTGTATGTGGCGGGGTCAGAGAGAACATGGTTTGCAATGAGAGAATATGGGTGTGTTTTGGATTGAAAGACGTCTCCTCTGACCTGAAATCTGTTTCACCGAGTGAGTTGCGCCTTCACATTCTAATTAGGTATCAGCTACAAGAATAGGGTTTTCTTATGGAAGCCAGAGAGATGAAAGAGGTTGCAAGTTAACTAGTGCCGGGGTTGCTATCTGTCAAAGTTTCCCCTGCCTCTGTGGGGTGCACATCAATCACTGACATCCCCAACTGACAGTCATTCTGGGGGCTAACGTGTCGTCATCTCCCGCGCAATGACAAAGATTGCACAATGTGATCCTCGGACACAATGGAGCGGCAAACCTAACCCCCCACTCTGTTCCCCTCGCCTTTCCTTTTCTTCCATCATTCTGAGATGAAGAGTGGAACGATCCACAGCGGGTAGCTTTCTTCTCCTCCAGGGGGAACTGAGAAAGCAGTCAAGGGCCTCTGTGATGTTACTTTCCCTTCAGGGTGGGGAGGAGGTGTCTTGTAGCACAACTAAAGATGATCATTTGAGAGCCTGGGAAACAAGCTTCCCCCTCTGGAAGTCACTAAGACGTGGGGAGAGGTCCCGTCTAATGAGTTTGGCTTCGCTGAGTGTGACAATGAGGGCAGAGGCAGTCACATGTATTTCTAACGTGAAGATCATATTGCAGGTCAGAGGACAGGTTTAGCTGAAGTCTCGCCCAAAGACACCTCATGCAAAGATGGCGTTTGTGATTTTTACGCATGAAAAAGTTTCATGAATCAATGAACGTGTGTGTGGGGGGGTCTCATCTGAGTCTATATGTCAGAAAGATCTGATAAAACCATCCCTCCTAGAAGGTTATTATCCTAAATATTTGCAGCACAAAAACCCGCAAAACAAAACAACATCCCGCTTCATAATCTGAAACAAATTATGTTCACGGTGTGATGAAAGGATATAAATGATCTACTTATGTCACAGAGAAACAGAGGAGCTTCAGACACCAGACCCAGGAGAGCTGCAAGTTGACGACTGATCTGTGGAAGAAAACCTTATCAACAACCGTTCCTCAACACTCAAACAGTGTCATCTGGCTGTGGATGTAACACCACAGTGTTTTTACCCCGGAAACATTGTGGCAATCATGTTCTCTGACTACATTTGCCTTCATACAAAGAGGAAGTTAAAAAAAAATATATCACAGACAGAGGAGAGTGGGCACAAGCTCTTTATCCAGATGAAAGGCTAAAGGATGAAACTGACCTTTCTGGCATCAGCCGGGCTTTGGGAACACAATGCATGGCGGCATCTCTTTCTGGCCTTTTCCCCTACAGCTCTGGGCTATGCTTACAAGCCAAAGACTCAAGTCCAAACATCTATCGCTTTATAAAAGACTCGAACACACAGATGCCCCAAACCCCTCCTTTCATATCACGCATACACACACTGAACTCTGTTCTGTCTGTACATCTGCAAACAGAGCAGTCCCGTCTGGCATCACAGTACCACTGCAGGCGATGGAAGCAAACAGAGACAACAGATCACTGTAGATTACATCAATAAAAGAAGGTTGACTTAGTCCACCGCATCAGCACCTCTTCCCCTACCAGGAGTTTAACAACACTTATACTGCAACCCGTAGCACTGAGGGAACACATCCGCCCACTTCAACCGGGACTGAACGTGACTATTACTGTTTTCTAGAAATTAAAATAATGACCTGACTCACTTTATAAAGTTAACACCAAACGTAACCTAACGCAGTGGACACTTTAAAAACCATTGTGATGGAGAGGCCTCATACCTACGGGCCTTTGTCTGATGTTTCAAAGGGCTGCATCACAGGGTCATGGCTCAACAAGGGTCATCCAAACACTGACCAGCACTTTTGTGGTGTTCGTTTTTGCAAGCAGAGTTTGACAATTCTATAGGTAAACTCTAGCAGACAGGAGATAAGTTGGGTGTAGGCTGCTGGACAAAGGGAACAGTGGTTGGCAACTGAAAAGGTAACGATTGGTAGTCTGTGACGTGTCACAGGCCTCATAGTCAGTGGGAGAGTATAAAAGGACCCGAGGATGTATTCAGGGCTACGGTGTGCAAACATCCACAGCCCTCCAGCCATGGGAAAGGTATGAGCTTATATGTCAACAACTTTGATGACAAGAAACGGCATGATTTTTAGAATGAGCGCCAATGCAGTAGAAGGGAGGAAAAGGTAACATGACTACAACATGAAAGCAGAAAGAAATAAGGATGGATCGCAGATTCATGAGAACCCTCTCCAGTCACTGACTTTGAGAAACGGTTTTCTTTTTTTACTTTGTTTTGCTTGTCAGCCAAATGTTTTCACTATATTCCATTGCAATGTGTGACCCATGAGAGACAATTTACTGAAGAAAGGCTCACAAGGCATAATATACTGGTTCAAGATGGTGCAGCGTCGCAAACCGTCAGTATTTAACCTCCTGTCTCCTTTTTTTGTTTTTTTTCAAAAAATTCAAGATTATCTTCTACGAAGGCCGCAACTTCCAGGGCCGGCACTGGGAGTGCAGCAGTGACTGCATGGACACCTTCAGACACTTCACCTGCTGTAACTCCATCCGTGTCAGTGGCGGTCACTGGGTGGCCTATGAGAAGCCTCACTTCATGGGATACCAGTACATCCTCAGCCCCGGTGAATACCCTGACTACCACTGCTGGATGGGCTTCAACAACTGCATCCGCTCCTGTCAGATGTTCCCCCCAGTAAGTCAATCAAACCGGTAGTCACCCCACTCCCCCATCGCCACCCCCACCACTCACCTCGTACATCAAATCAGCTTTTGAAATGGATGTCAATCATTGCTCTTTTGATTCCATTAACACATACTGAGGCAGGTCACAGCATGAAAGTCTCTTGCCAGGCCCACAAGGAGAAGCAGTCAGCCTTTAAAAGGAATATGATGTGTCCCCCCCTAAGACTTTTCATTCTGATAATCACACTGAGTGTTTCTGGCAGTTTAGGGAGTTTAAAAAAATGTAATTCTGTCATGCCCTGAAAGTTGTTGCTCATTCTCATTGGTGGCTGGTTGCTTGAAGAAACCAAGTACTTGCTTGAATCCAAAGTAAAAGGCAGAGTAAAGTAAAAGGCTCTACAAAGGTACTCTCCAGGGTTCACACCGACCCGGAATTGCATAATAATCATGTTCCAATTGCTTCCACACACAGTATAGAGGATCCTACAGAATGAGGATCTACAACCGACCTGACCTGACGGGACATGCGATGGAGATCATGGACGACTGCCCCAATCTCTATGACCGCTTCCGCTACCGTGACATTTACTCCTGCAACATTTTGGAGGGTTACTGGATCTTCTACGAGCATCCTAACTACAGGGGGCGCCAGTATTTCCTGCGCCCTGGAGAATACAGGGCCTGCGGTGACTGGGGCTGCCACAACCCCATGGTGGGCTCATTAAAGAGGATGAGGACTCTCATCTGAACTCCACTGTGCAGCTTCAATTAAGATTAAACCATTGATTTTCAAATACGAATGTGTCCACAAGGGGTTTTTTGTTGCTGTTGTTTGTTTTTTTTAATACAACCATGCGACTCCGGCTAGCAGATTTTCTTCCTGCGAAGTGTGACATTCACACTACTAAAGGCACGTGTTGCAACTGTCATTGCATCACTTTGAGAAAGTGCCATTGTACGGTATTTTTCCATAGACAGGGTGAGATTTGACAGAGACAAAGCAGCTGCTGCAGCTGACCGGTCCTATAGTGATGTGCAGTCTATAGAGCGCAGAGTGCTGACACAGCAAAGCTTTGTTTCACCTTTACAAAGCCCTGATCCAAGCAGGGTCTATAAAGAGGTGTGGTACAACCCAGCATCTGCTCTGGTCTGAACTTAACACAGTTACAATGGGCAAGGTAAGTGTGCATTTTCAAATCTATAGAGTAACTGCAACACAAATGATTCACGTGGTCATGTGTGTATTAGCTATGTGTGTATTATTAACAGTCAAATCATTCCGGGCACACACTACAGCCGTCACAAATCAATCTGCGTGTGGGTAAATGTAAAGGTTTGTGGCGCCGAAGAAATGAAATCATCAGCTTGTGTTCTTGTCTGTGTAGAAAAAAAAAATCAATAAAAGTTAAGTCCTGTGACAACCGGTCAAGAACTTTAATCCCGAAAGACTCTAAAATTCAGCACGTGTACACTGAATCTTATTCACAGGTACGTCAATTAGGTAATTTCATTAAGCTCATCTACTCCAAATCTCTCCATATACAATGACGTCATTCCTGAGTTCAAGAGCTGAACAATCAACTGCCTTTTCATAAGTGCCAACAGCTGACAGTTAAGTCATATATACACATAATAATCATGTTTGTGCCCATTTAAAACCCCCTTCATGTCTGTGACACACAGATTATCTTCTACGAAGACCGCAACTTCCAGGGTCGTCACTATGAGTGCAGCAGTGACTGTCCCGAGATGCAAAACTACTTCAGCCGCTGCAACTCAATACGGGTAGAGAGCGGGTGTTGGGTGGCCTATGAGAAGCCCAATTACGGCGGCTACCAGTACATGCTGCACAAGGGCGAGTACCCTGACTACCAGCGGTGGGCAGGCTTCAACGACTGCATCCGCTCCTGCCGTATGGTGCCGCCTGTGAGTTGGAACTAATGCGCTACCCAGTTTGCAGCAGTGTTCCCTGTAAAGTTCAAAAATGTTGTGTAGAAGTATAGAGAGGAAAAGAATATACAATATTTATCTTAAATGGTGGGATCCTCTCATTCTCTTTCCATTTCCTCCGTGTAGTACAACGGAAACTACAGGATGAAGATCTTTGCGCGGTCTGACTTTGGGGGCCAGAATTTGGAGCTAATGGACGACTGCCCAGATCTGAACGAGCGTTTCCACACCCGTGACATCTCATCTGTCAATGTCATGGAGGGTTACTGGATGCTGCATGAACATCCCAATTACAGAGGTCGCCAGTACTTCCTGCGCCCCGGCGAGTACAGGAGGCACAGCGAGTGGGGGAGCACCAGCCCCACCATCGGCTCGCTGAGACGCGTCACTGAGGCCAACTGATCCCAACCTACTTTTTTTTTTTTTACCCTTACCGAGCCTTACTGTCCAGCTTCTCACCCACCCAAATCCTGCCCCCCCCCGACCAATCCCCACCCCTTGTTTGACTGATGCCCACACTGTTTCAGCGTGGTGTCAACACTGTGGTGTCCAAACCAGGAATCATACATTTTAACGACGGTGGTTTGGATGCGTTAGATGTCGGGTTCTGGTCTGGTTGGGTTGATGTGCTTTGGTGGATTACGTTCCCCCCAGTCAGTGTCATCTTTAACCTGCTTTGGTACACACAGCACAGCAAAATGGTCGGCCCCGCCCATCCCCAACCTCCTGCCCTACTGGAATTACAATAAACAAAAACTTGATGAAAGTCAACTAACTTGCTGATTTTGTTTTGACTCCCGCAACTGTCACTACACAGGGAAACTGCTCGTCATAAATCGAAGGGATATTTTTCCCTTTAGTAGACTGATTGAACTCAAGTTTCATCAGGCCACAGAGTTCAGTATGGATGCGTAACCACTGAGGTCCCGGTAAGACGGCAACTTTCTCAGTTTGCTGTGATATCGTCATTCCACATAGGCAAAGAAATTATCAAGGAAACAGAAGCTTATTCTTTGAAGATCCATATTAAAGACAAAAAAGGGTATCTGAGGATGGGCGTGTAGGAGTCTTTATCAGATCACATGCTACAGAGTAAGCGCTCTGGGTCCATGAAAGATGCCCATATTAGATCCACATCACAGGGCCAGTGTCAGCTCAAAGAGCTGGAGTCAAAGTGGCCTGGTATTCGCCCCGAGCATCAAGCTCTCACAGAACAAAAAACAAAACCCCGTCCACATCCCTGCTCATGCATTTTTCATCAGCCCAAGATACTGAACCCTTTCAGAAATAAATATCAATTATTGAAATTGTTAATTAGACAGTGTGTAATTGGCAAAGATACACATGAATAAATAACTTTGACCATTAATTATTAATTCAAAGATTTTTTTAAAACCCAGCGGGGTGTGTATTTGAGAGTCTCTCAAGATCAAGCCCAACAAGAAATATGAGTTTTGGCCTTGAGTAATGTCCAATTAAAGGACTGTCAGCTCTGCTGTACAAGTCCAGCAATTTGCCCCCATCATCCTTTTCATATCTGTGGACAACAATACCCAGAGGACAACACACCACGATGTCAAGTCTCGACCACGTCCATTCCACGAAGGGACAGGAGTTTGAAATGTCAGACTGCAGAGAGGACGTCCCCTGACCATCTGCGTTCACGGTCATGACTTTGTAAATGTGTTTGTGATAATAAATGAAGGTCCTGAATGTCCACTTGCATCATGTAGGATGGACATTTCGAGTTGACATTTGTCCCTAGCTGATGTTTTTTCACTTCTTCCAAGAGCCATTATAACTTCATATCTCGGGAAGCAACCGGGAACATTACAGAGATAAGAGAGGGGGCTGATAGGTTCTGAGAAAGGTGATGTGTCCAATGATCCATACCTGTTTGATTGCCACAAATATACATCTGGAAGCTCTAAGGCACAGGTGTCAAAACCGGCCGTCAGTCCTGCAGTTTTCCTTTTTTTCCAAATCAGCAGGGCATTGTCAGGCCTCTGCAGAACTTCACAGGGATCGATTCAAGATGGGGTCAAAGCAGGGTGACGTCTAAAACCTGCAGGACAGGCGGCGCTCGAGGTACGGATTTGACACCCCTGTTCTAAGGGACCAAACAATGCAAAGAACCTGAGGACTTGAGGAAATTTCATTTGAACTGCCTCCAAGTTGCATGTGAGTTATCCCTCTAACTGAGGTAACAATGGAAGAGTTTATGCTTGTTCCCTTCAGCATCTAATTAGTTTGACATGGCATCAAGAACAGACTCAGCGTCATTAAATTTACACTGTATGCTGTGGATTCTATCAGCAGAAAGAGCACACACAGTTCACTTCTTCATTAATTATAAGACACCCGGCTCTGAGCCTCACATTTCCTTCCAGCTTTTAAACAACCAGCCCACTCGCAGTTTCACACGTGTTAAGATACAGTAACTCAAACCGATGCACAGCCCGGGTTTAGAGGTCGGAGAAGTGGGAAAAGGCAGAAAAACTGCATGGTTGGCAACAACTATGGGCTTCTCTATGTCATCAACAGATATTAGCTCTAATTTCAAATGGATTTTCTTGAACATTCCCTTTCAATTCAAGACAAAATATTGAGGATGAGTATTTTTTTTGTTGATTCTGATATGCAAAGTTGCACATGTTCTTGCCAGGATATGAATATATAACATTCATACAATAAGATCCAGGGGTTGGATGTTAGAATACAGATGTTGAATCAACCAACGGTGAAGCCACCATGTCATAGGTGTCTGCTAATGCTGTGTGAAGCTCCAACACTGGTTATGAACCTGATGAACGTAGCAAACAGCTGATGTACTGGGTACTGAAAATCACAGTTCCGCATCAAACAGGCAATACTCAGTGTCCCTCGATTGTTCTTCATCTACCTCAAGTCATTTAGATATACTCAGTCGCTTCACACACATAAAAAGGACCAAAGTGTAAGATCGGAGTTTTGTCTGCCGCTTCATCTCGGAACCCTTTGGACTTGGTGATGGGAGGCTGATTGAAGGGTAAGTAGTGCGTTTTGGAGAATGAATTCTTTAGATGATGGAAAAGAGAGAAAAAGAACAGAAACCAAGAACATAAGCCTGTGATTCCATTATTAGTCTCAGTTCTCCTTCTCCCTCTTTTCATTTCTGATGGCTGGATAATTAAACCTCTATAGTATTGTCTTCCATCTTACTTGCCCCACTTCCAGCAATGTGAATTCCCCTATGGGCAACTTTAAAAAGGCCCTTTTTAGACATCTGTTTTTCAGATCAGTACTTTTTCCCCCCCCATTAATTTGTGTTCTTTGTGAAAGTAGAAAGACTAGAGCAAGGACAGAAATAAGCATACGTGTAGAAATCATCAACATTTCAACAGAGAAACAAAGGATGGAAAGAAAAAACTATTCAAACATTCTTTTAATATTTTTTATTCCACAATACTGCTAATAAAACAGTCCAAACCAATCCTTACATGTGCATTGCAAGACATCAGATAGGAGCTCAGAAGCTGAAATCTTACAGAACTTAAATTAAAAGCAGCCCCTGCAGCTTGAAAGAGGCAGCTTGTCAATTACTGTTCGTGCTCTGACAGAAGCTTTGGGCGCTACAAGGTACAAGCAGCAGAGCAGCAAAGCATGGAATAGTGATAACTTGTAACAATGGAAACACAAATGGAAACAACAAATATGTATATGTACATTCAATACTATAGAAGAGTAAATGTTTTTATTGTCAGCAGGTTTTCCGGCTGCTGCCACGACCGGGGCCAGTGATGTGACTGCAGCTCAGAACTGACGCCTCCGTAACAGCAGCTTTTAACGCAGCCCACTCACATTCCATGTCCACGGCCTCGCCTGGGATGGATGAGAAACTCCTCCAGAAGTTTGAGTTGAAAGCGGTATGGACCTCTGCCAGCGTTCAAGGCCACAAATCAAATGGTGCAATGGTACAGCAGTCCAGTGCTGACCTTTGGCCTAAAGGATTCTGAGTACACGTCGGATTCACCTTCTCATTTTGGCCATCGCAGAACTAGCAGAGAAATCTCATCAAAGCATCATTCAGGTCAGATCAGATACGCTGCCAAGAAGGCGAAAGGCGACAGTCGACATGAATTATGTCAGCGTGCCACTCAGTAGCAGGTTGTCCTCTCTGATCGGAGCTATTCAGAGGAGGGATGAGATGAACATCAATGGAGAGAGAGCTCTTGACTGATTCGTTAGAATGGAGACGTTACGTACATTAGGAGTCGCTGGAATGATGAGACATTCCGAGGAAGGCTCCTTCAGGTGCCTTCTAAATAGTTAAAATGAATCAAAAAATGTTCATGACCGGGATTTTTTTTTTCATGTAACAAGGACAAATGCATGAAGACCACTGAGCACAAAACAACAAAGGTGTACAGTGATCACCATGACCAGAGTATGTAAGCACAGTTTGATAAACCTAATTTGATTGTAACCACGATACGTCACGTTATAAAAATTAATTTCCACGCGTGTCACGACTGTGTAAATAGTTGAAAAAAAACTCTTCCGTCATTACCGTTATGTGCTGTGATCGTCACATATGTACACCATAAGGAGGATGACCAACTCAAAGCTCTGTAAAGTTGATTATAGAGAAAAACTTTGACAAGTGCTGACAGAAAGAAGCTTTAACAGAGTCTGAGAGATTTAGGAAAAAATGTCATCAGCTATTATTTGCAGCCAGAAACCATGAGAACTTCAGAACCTAGTTCATGTTCCTCTGACCAGCTAGCGGCTCCCCAACAGGCAGGTTTTCATGGAGGTACTTCATGGTACCGTGCTCAGAAAAGTCAGCTGCCGTGTGCCCATCGCCTCTGAGAACCCACTTGGTTGTCAGCAGCCCCTCCAGACCCACAGGCCCCCGAGCATGGATACGCGCTGTGCTAATGCCTACCTCTGCTCCTGGAGTCAAAGCAAGAGCAGGACGTAGACAGACAGTTGAAAGCGGAAGTCAGTGAACACAGAAACGTCAGTGTACGCATCCCTAAAGCTTACCAGCCGTTTCACACAAAAGAAAATTCGGTTTTAAGAACAACACATACCGAGTCCGAAGCGGTAGCCATCAGCGAAACGTGAGCTGGTGTTCCAGAACACACACGCGCTGTCCACCAGCTGCAGGAACCGCTCAGCTGTGTCCTCTGAAAACAAAAACACAGCCCATTAGTGCTACTAGCTTAGAGCATTACCGTTAATCTAGCAGCCTTTGAGGCATTAAGTGGACAGAAATTATGTTGTAAACAGAGGGAAATGAAGTAGAATTACACCTGAGGAAAGAAAAAATTAAACACTGTAGGGTCCTGGCTGCAGTTTGGATTGTGTTTTTGTTCCCATCTAGTGCCAGACGCTCTTTAATATAATTCAGAAACACGTATACTAATACTGTAACTAATCTTTTTGTATATGTTATCTTGGACCTGATCAAGCTGATGTAACATAAAATGGTTCCACTCAGCTGGGTGTGACAGTGGACCACCACTTTTTGAATGACAGTATGAAACTTTGAGGACATTAGTAGGGTCAGTCTCTATGCCCACCACTATTCAAACTGACGCTTACCATTTTCTGTAATGATGACGTCGGTGTGGGAGCTGCCATATTTGTGGATATGATCCACGGCGTCCTGCATGCTGTCCACCACATCCATACAACATTCCAGATCGCTGTACTCTGTCCGCAGCGACTTGGCCTCAGATGGGCTGAAAGTCAGATAGGAGGCAAACCGGGGCCCTGCATGGATCTTCACCTGATGACATCACACAAAACGTACTTTATTAATATTATACTCAATTAACACATTCATATTTCAGTTTCACAATTATGTAATTATCTACTGATACTGTTGAATTAATGTATTTTAATGTTTTTTTTAGTTACTTGTTCATTGCGCAGCATGTCAATGATCTGGTCAAACAGCGGCGTCCTGACGATATCCCGGTGAATCAGCAGAGTTTCCATGGAGTTACAAGCAGCTGGATAGTCACACTTGGAGTCTCGGACTAAAATGACAGACGAGACTAATGAAAGGCCATGCAAAAACATGGAAGATGCATTTCCTTAGAAACCTGAACTAACCGATCTTGATGACTTTGTCAACACTTGCATCTGCATCCACGTAGACGTGGCAGATTCCCTCACTGTGACCCAGCACTGGAATGCCTTTGGCAGCTCGCTGGATGTCTCGCACCAGCTGAGATGACCCTCTCGGGATGATCAAGTCAATCATCTTGTCCAGTCTGCACAGATCCTCCACCTCCTCGCGCGTGCTCACCTAGTCAGAACAGGTAAAGCCGTTAATATCCATGATGTGGCTGTTGTTAGTGTGCAGGAAACTACTTCACCAGTTGAACAGCCTCCTTCACGCCATATAAGGAAAGAGCTTCCTGGGTGAGCTGGTGGAGGACACGGTTGGTGTTGACAGCCTCTTTGCCTCCCTTCAGCAGCAGGGCGTTGCCACTGCCTATGGATAAGGCTGACACCTACAGATACACGGCGTTCCTGATATTACTGCAGGTGACTGAAGACCATCCTATCAAAGAATGTTGGCGATACCTGCGGCAGGCAGTCAGGTCGAGCCTCAAAGATGACCAGCAGCACCCCAATGGGCACGGTGACCTGCTCCAGCTCCAGGTTGTGAGCCACCCTGGTCCTGCGCAGCACATGACCCACACTGTCATGGGCAGCGGCAGCTATCTGCTGCAGACCTAAGGCCAAGCTGTTCAGTTTAGCTGGCGACAGGCTCAGACGACTCAGCATGGCCGGTGGCAACTGGCCTGTGGGAAGAAGAGCAAGGTTACATTTTATAGAGACACAGGATCAGACTTAGGAAATTTTCACACTGCAGGACTTAGTGCTCAATTCCTCAGTTATGTGCGTGGTTATATTTAAATGTGACTGTCGGCATGTGAGTATCAGTTTTGAAGTTATTTGGAATCCCTTCAAAAGTCAGATGAAATGCAACATGGCTGTCGCATATATGAAAATGTCCTGGGTCGGTTTTGTGCTGTTCAGACCGTCATAAAAAATCAGATTCTGGATTTGATTTGGGACACATTCACCTGCAGTGTGAACGTAAACTTAGAGGTCATCCAAAGGACCGGGAAGTGAGATTCACCCTCTGGATCTTCTGTCTTTTACATAGGTGTGTTACTCTGTTACCAGCACTGACAGCCAGGTCCAGGTCCGTCTTGTTAGCCGCCAGGATCTCGTCCTTCCTTTCAGTCAAAAGCCCAGCGAGATGGCAGATGATCTCACTCCTCTGGAAAATTGACAGACAAGGCTGAGACCACATTGTAGAATATCTGTCCAGCAGAGGTCAGTGTCTGACAAATCTTTATCACATTCGGAACACATTACAATCTACATTACTTTGTGAGAACACAATAAAATCCGAAAATAAGGGGGGGGGGGGGGGGGGGGGGGGGTGTGTTTTGGG
>CAAKHB010004379.1:57758-71342 GCA_901007665.1 Aeoliscus strigatus
AGTTCCAAGTTTACTTCTAAAATATCAGCACACCCTGACCATGAGCGACATGTACACACACACACACACACACACACACACGACGGGAGGTTTCAAATCACAGAGCAGCGGCAGCAGCAGAGGCAGAGTTGTTTGCTACCTTCACCCACGGCGCGTCGCCTCACTTTTTTCTCACCATGTCTTTGAGCTGATTGTGTCCTGAGTGCAGGGCCTGCCGCACACTCTGAGACAGCAGGATCTCGTGTCTTAATCTTTGCTTGCCAAAGGCCACCGCTCCACTGGTGACGATCATCATCTCCCTGCCTTGATTCTGCAGCATGGCCACCTTGACACAAACACAACTAATTACGTCTCATGTTGCTCGCTGTCAAAGGATTCTCTTTAAAGGGTCAGTTCATCCAAATAACCCCCCTCCAGGCAGCTTCCTTTTTCGTTTCATCTGTCTTTCCCTTCTTTCCTTTATTAGATTTAATATCCCACTGACAGCTGTCTATCACTAACACACTTAAACAGCAAACTTATCTCACATTTATCAGAGTTCTTGTTCCCCTGCTGGCTGCAATCAAAGACATTCCTTGTGGTGTTTTTGGTCTTTTTTTTTTTTTTTTGTCACCTGCTCCACGATGGAGGCAAGCCTCCCCAAAGCCAGACCACATTCATCGCCACGGGTGACCACAGCACTGCCAAGCTTGACTACGATCCGCTTAGCTTGACGCAGTTCACCCCGGTGGGCGAAGGGACTTCCAGGGGTCCTCCTCTGTGGAACTGGTGCACAGCGCAGAGATATAACAACTTGTTTAGCAAGGAGCAAGGATTTGAGCAGGCTTTAAATTTACTCTACAAATAAGAAACAAAGGATAAAGTATATCAGAGACTTAATATCCTTGAAAGTTTTTTCAGTGTACCAAGCGATCACATTTTGATTGGCCAGTTGATCATAAGAAGACCCCACAGGCTCTAACGCTTTAAAAAGGCTTTAAACAGCAAAGACAAACAATATGCTACTATGGGGCGTCCAAATGAATATTCAAAAGAAGTAATATTTTGGGTGAACAAACCGAACTGAATCAAGAACTGAACTGAATCTCTTACTGAAAAGATTCGTTCACAGTTCAGCTGAGTGTTGCAGTGAACTGCTGCAGGTAAACCTGATGTGTTTGTTCCTTGCAAACAAAACTTATACTGAAAACGGAATTGAATGTATCTGAACACTAAGCGATAAAACATAGTTGATTACACTAAATTAAATAAAAATAAAAATTACGAGGCAAAAAAATTTTAAAATACATCACAGACATAGCATAACATTAAATGAATAAATCAAGCTCCAAGACTGGATTCATTTGATTATTTAATGCAAGATTTCTTGTTAAATATCATTCATGATATTCAAAGATGGTTGATTTGAATCAGGGGTGTCAGAGCAGGGTGACATCGAAAACATGCAGTTGGGAAACACTGCACTAAATTAACTTCTGCGCAGTGAACGCACTGCAACAGGATGAGTGTACTGAATGTACTGGAAGAACTAGTTGACAGAGTGTATAGATATGCAAACAAATGTACCGAGTGTGTTGCACAGATATGCAAATAAAGAGAGAGACTTGATGAACTAGTAAACCAAAGAACGCAACAATGTGGCCCAAAGCTAAGATGCAAATGTTTCCATCTCCAAATCAAACACTTGAACTGTACAAACATGTTTTGCAGGAGTTTCCATGCCTGCGACACACACACAGACACCTTTCCACCCGACATCCATCTGTAACCATGCAACAAGCCACTGTCGTCAAATTGCCACATCAGCAGGGAAAGCGGCAAAGCTTGTGCTGACATTTCACATCTCTCGGAAAAGAAATGGGACGCATGAGAGAGCAGGGAGAGAAGCCGGTGTCATTGTGTTTAAGACAACGCCACGTTTACGCAAAAGTGATTTACATGGGGAAAAAAATACAACAATGGCTACACAAACATGTTTCAAACAGGGATCAGCGTCAAATACTACTGTAATTAATGAAAAAATAAAACATAAAAAAACAAAACACAAAAAAACAGGTGAAAAATTACATTCTGAAATGAAAATTCAACCACCTGCCCACCTTGTGAGATTAATATGGTGACTTCCAGGTTGAACACAGTGTAGATGATAATAACACTTCTGTCTAATGCAAATAAATGTTGTTTAAAAAAAAAAATCACTGTAAATATATCATGCAAATACACAAGTGAATAATACTCACATTATGTATATTTTCCATGAACAAGGGCTATCAATCAAAAAAATTAAATTATAAGGGGTGATGATGACACTTATACTGTCTGAAATTTCAAATATTTAGCCCCAGGCATTACACATCATAAAATAATAATCAAAATTAATTTAATTATAACAGTAATTATACTATAAATTATTTTTTATACAAACATGCTACTTCCTCGTGATATAAATTGTTCTCAAGAACATATGTGCAACACATGTAAATGCATATTACAACAGGTTTATGGGTGAGACTTTGTTATTGATGTATACTGCGGATACATAGCAGTTACAAAACATTATTTCTTATCATTTCTTTTACCTGCTGCATTCAGAGACAACAGCTCTTACCTTGAGAAAAACATCTGCTGACCCATAGGCAAACAGGAGAATTCATCAGGGTCTTTGAACACAACCTCTGCAGCAGCATGGTCACTTCACTGTGTTTGCTGCCAGATACAAGCAAAGAGACAAATACCACAGCGTCATCTATTTATTTCTAAAAAGATCATACAAACTGTTAAAATAATGTTATATAGTATCTTATACCACACAGTCTTTAGCTCACCTCAGCCCTTGAGTGTCTCTTCTCTTGTCTCAGTCCAGCTGTGAAGCTTTCACTTATATTCATGTTATACATGAATCAGGTGCAGCTTGTGGAATAGGTCGACTCCTCCTTCATTCCATCATTTGCTGATGAACTTGGCAGCAGTTGCAATAACTCTAATAATATGTTACTGAAGTTGGCTCCAACATCCTGCCTCTGTAGAGGCAGAGCCCAGAGGGTTTTCGGGGGGATTTGGGGGCGGGGGGGGGGGGGGGGGGGGGGGGGGGGGGGGGGTTGGGGGGGGGGGGTGTGGGGGGGGGGGGGGGGGGGGGGAGGGGGGGGGGGGGGGGGGGGGGGGGGGGGGGGTGGGGTGGGGGGGGTGGGGGGGGGGGGGGGGGGGGGGGGGGGGGGGGGGGTTGGGGGGGGGGGGGGGTCAAGGGAGGAGCGACGTGACATGCTAGTTCCTTTTTTGTCACACCGATGTTTGGAAGTAAATGCGAACATGTAGGCCAAAAGTCCCAGGATTGAATATTCTATGTTCTTCAAAAGAAACACACACCGTTGTAGTTTTGTTATATTGCCACTAACACCTGTTAAGGTCGTCCACCGTTGGTCCCACTTTGAGACCCCCCACCCCCCCAAATCAGCGGCTGGAGTCGATGCTAACGGTAGCTTCGGGTTTTAGCTTCGTTAGCTCTTATTGGCACGACATCTCCAGTATTTGTATGACGTGTCATGAATTGTCGTCGGTCTAATCTGGTCAATCTGCCCGAAAATTAAACTGAACTTTCCTCCTGAAAGCTTGTATTTGGCGGTGAAGCGGCAGGACATGACGCCATATCACTCACCCCATCACCCAAAAACGGAAAGTTGTCGTCGAGTCCTTCAAAGTAAAGGTCCTCCACCGTTGAAATAAACATTTTCAATAACAAATGTTAAAACTCACTGTCATGAAAATGATCACTCGGGAAGGAAGAAAGCTTTGCTATCCTAAATGATGACGTTAGATAAAGATAAAAGACAACTGTGCAATGAAAATGACCTGTTTGGAAATAATCCAATTCTTATTGCCGGGGTGCCCAAACGGATCCTTGACAGCTCGTTTGACCGCCCCTGATTTATTGTAATATCAACTCAAAGAAAAATATGAGCACAGATCCAATGTGAAACTACATTCTACGTTTTCGTTTTTTTTCTCTGGCCGACAACAGCAGTGTTTATTTTACCTTGATCTTGCTATTGGGACTCATTGAGCATAATGGTCTCTTTTCTTAGAAATGATATCACGTCAGCTGTGTTTATTTCATGGCAGTGATTTGAAGCTGTAGATATTATAGTTCCTATTTTAAAAGCTAGAATGTATGTCAATAAGAGAGACTATAAAAGCAGCACTTGTCTGTCTCTCTGTCTGGCGGAATTTACGCGAGGCAGACTTCACAGGGGTTCACGTGGACTCAAAGTTTGGACGTCCACAAGGCCCGTATGTCCAAACAGCAACATTTTACGAATGCGCAGACTCTGCTCCACATACTGGTGTCATCAGAGCAACACAGCTCCTTGATACATGACAGAAAATGTAAACAATGTGCAAGGATTATGGGAAATGTAGTGTTTCACAGAAATCTCACAGGAAACTACTTGTCGGCAGTGCGCTCAACTATGTTCTTTCACTTTTGTACCTTTCATTTGCACCCTATGGCTGAAAAATCAAAGAAAATAGAACTGACCAAAGTTTTCTGGACTGTACCACTGTGACAGAATTCAAAGTAACACACAGCAGTGGATCCCCACTGCTCCTGGAACTGCACATAACTAAATTGGTTCCTTTAGCTCTGGCTAAATGTGTATTATTCCATTATTTCTGTCCTGTTCTTTTTACTGTTGTCCTTGTTTTCACTTTATCTGTGTTCCACTGTTCCTCCGCCCGCTCTCTCCTTTATCTGTCCATCTGATTCACAGGGGAAGAACCCGACCTTTACCTGCTCCTGGATCCACTAATCCCCATTAACTACTGTCTGTGTGTGTGTGTGTGTGTCTGCCTGTATGTCTGTTTGTCTTTGTGAGGACAATGATCTAGTTGTTCACTTTTAGTTTAGTTGTAATGGTTCACATTCACACTAGCATACTTTGGAGTACCGTAAGAATTGGGGACAGGCAGGTATTGTTGCGATCTGGGACAAACTATATAATATAGAACATTCATCAAATATCATATTTTTGTCATCTCGGTCTATTATCTGTTAAACTATTTCATAACGAGTTGATTTGTTCTTAGGTAGCATTTCTTCCGCAGATGAACAAGAGGGAATAGTTTGTTGGACAGTGGTGAACCAGCAGAGGAGGAATCCGTACTGGATTTCATGAACAGAATCTGATTAGGCTGCACATTCAAATGATCTACTACCACGTTGGTAGTGGAAACCAAGTGGAGTTGGAGGATTCATGGAGGGTTTTTATTTGTGACTGTCAGGAGGCTGGAGCGCACGCGCTTCATTCATTGTCCCCCAACTCATTATCTCCACAGTCCACAGTGGATTGGTTTCTAATATCAGCATGTCCAGCTGGTGGCACAGGCTCCCTGAAATAACTGCAGACACACAGCTATGCAAACCCCTGAGTACCCCACCACCACCACCACCACCACCCAGCCCCACCCTGCATTCAACACACAACAGTCAAGTTATCCAGAGAAGAAATGCACAAAGGATCAGACGAGCTGTAACCTCCCGACAGAAAACTGACGTTATCATCTGACGAAGGCAAACATCCATAGCAGGGAGCAGGACTGCTGGAAGGAGAAGTAAGTGGTTTTAAATTATCATCAAAAATTATTTTTCCCTCAAACAACAACAAACTGTGAAGACCTGGAATACTGGACAATCCAAAGTCAGAAGAAACTGTAACCAAATTCAGCCAATTCTTGTTCAGACAAACTCAGGAATGAAGCTTGATTCTGATTCTGACAAACTGCGAGAAAATGCTGATGCAATTAAACACCAAACTCAGTGACCACAACAGCTTAGAAGTGATATGCCGAAGTGTGTGTGCAAAGACACGATTGTACGTTAAGAGGACCTCACTATACAGACAGCGTCTTTCATGCAGATTAAAACCTCCACTGGTCAGACTGATGGAGGACGTGAGGATGTGCTGTAATGGTGCCGGCAGAGCGGCGCTGCACTGCAGCGTCATGGAGGAGGACTGGCAGAGCGGACAGAGCTACACTGCGGACTGGCACTGCTTCAGTCTCCTGCCACAGCTTAACAGGTTCATGTGATCAAATTTGAAAACAAAATGGCTGCTTTATGCACATTTTTCCTGTTCCTGTGACCCACTGTCCTTCTAGCAGGCCGACAGTGATGGAGGGGGAGCGTTCAGAGAAATACTGGGAGGCTAGGAGGCTCCTCCAGCGCTTCCTCTCCGGAGCCATCAGTCAGAAGCTGTCAGAGGCCTCGCCCAGACCTCGTCAATGTCCTGCCGACCCTGCAGCTCAGGGTCCCACAGTGCACCGAGGCCCAGTTCCAATCAGGAGGGAAGAATGTGGTGCAACTCTGAGCCCAAAGAGTGTTGTGAGGACTCTGGCGAGGATGAAAACATTACCCAGGTTCCAGGGTTGAAGGGAATCTTATGTCATCATAAGTAGGTGTTTGTTTTTGTGTTATGAGTTTTGATCAGTTTTAATGCAACTTTAGTTTCGAATACCATTGTTATTTTCTAGGCTGTTGAAAATAGAATATTTTCCAAGACCTTTTTATTTGTTTGTTCGTTTTGGGAGGTCTCCATCAGGCACTACGTGTTGATTTTTGAATAAAGTTTACATACTGTGTAAAAAAAAATCAACAATATTTTATTATTCAAAACAGACAAAACTAACATCTCTTGCAAAGGCTGCTGTGGGTTCATGTTCTGGTCAGCTGCCAGCGATGAGTGCCTTGGAGAGGTCAAGTAATACATGGATGGAGTCCACATTGGTTCAGCTGCTGCTCGTGGACAAACTGGAAATAGACAACAAATGAGTTCAATCCAGATATGGAACTCAGTGTTTTGTCAGCTGGACACAAAAATAAATGGAATTCGCCTGCGGCTTGTCCAAGTAGAACAAATGCAAAATCAAGGTCCATTTTGACGGCTGAACTTGTTACAAATGAGCTCGATTACAACTGGGGACCGTTGTCAATTATTTGGTAAACAGATACTTACTTACAGATACTTAACAGATACCTATACTTTAAGGCAAGACCGGACGATTTGTTCCTCAGATCATCAGTCTGCAGTTCACCGATTTAGTACGCTCACTGAACTTACCATTTAAAAATCACCTGTAAAACTTCCTCTTTCAAGCCCGACTGACGGACAAAAGCCTGTCTGTTTTGGTTCTCTCCATGTAAAAGGTCCTGAGAGTGATTGTGGAGATACGGAGGATATTTGAGGTGGATGGAAGCCCTGAAAGCAATGAGGAGTCCATTAGTTGGGGCAGTATCAGAGGAAGCCCCCTCCCTTTTCTGATGGTATCAACGCCCGTGGGCTGAGAAAGGGAGCAGAACAAATGTTATCAGGCCGTAGCATGGGCTGAAAACCAGGATCCGCATCTCCAATAGTAAAAGTGAGACTAGCCCAAAGCGCAGACACACACTTTATGATGCAGACGTGGGTATATAAGGGGTTGAGGGCTGTGGTGCACCTGAGCACTGACCACCGCAGGGGGAGGATGGAAGAACAGAGACCAGAGAATGGAGTTGCGGCCATGGCAGCCTGCTACCAGGGGTTTGACCCCGCAGCGTATCTGCGGTACAACTACACTCCACCGCGGGCTGATTTTGAAAGGAAGGACAGCATAGTGCCATGGAAACTATCGTGTCTGCACAGAGCTTTCACTGAAGGTAAGGAGACGGAATTCAGAAATGCTGCTTCTTGTCAGTTTTCATGGGAAAATACGTCAAAGTTTGGCATCTGGCAAGATTACGGACACTCATCATATTTCACATCCCATGTGATTCCCACGCACGAGTGGGATTACTTCCTTAAGTATTCAATGTGATGGTGAACATATGCTCATCCACACAGAACAACACCAGGATTGCGTGGCAACCCAAATCCCAGCTGACCTGTAGAACTGTGCTACCTCTCTAATCCATACTTTTGTCTATGGG
Organism: Aeoliscus strigatus; assembly: GCA_901007665.1. NCBI lineage: Eukaryota > Metazoa > Chordata > Actinopteri > Syngnathiformes > Centriscidae > Aeoliscus > Aeoliscus strigatus. The sequence continues at coordinate 65,713 of CAAKHB010004379.1, forward strand.
GGGACACAACCTGATGCCATTTGATATATTTCATCAGATACATTATTCTAATGATAATAAAATGGCCAAAAAAAATTCTCAATCTGTTCACCAAGGGAGACCAAGATGGAGTCATCCAGGTCTTTCTGAGTTTTTTTGGCTTTTGAATGTCTGTCGTCTCTAGATCTACTCTTCGTGAAGGATTTCGGAGATTGTCGTCTTTTCCAGGGGATGTGAGCGGTAAACTTCTGGTGGACATTGGCTCGGGCCCCACCCTGTACCAGGTGTTGAGTGGCTGCGAGGTCTTCAATGAGGTGCTCCTCACAGATTTCCTGGAGGTCAATCGGAAAGAGCTGAGGCGCTGGCTCCAGGACGAAGGGGGCTGCAGTCTGGACTGGACTCCGTACCTGGAGTACGTCTGCAAGCTGGAGGGACGACGGTATGGAATTTTTGAAGTATGTTTTAAAGTCGTGTGACTGTCTGACACTGATGCTGTTTCTGTCACTCACTGGCCACAGTCCCTCTGCATGGAGGGAGAAAGCCGCCAAGCTGCGTCAGGTCATCACAGACATTCTACCAATCGATGTTCACCGCACTCAGCCCCTGGATCTGGATGCCCTCCCCCCAGCAGGAGCCGACTGCCTGGTGTCCTGCTTCTGTCTGGAGAGCGTCAGCCCCGACCTGGTCACCTTCACCAAGGCTCTGGGCCACATCCAGCGGCTCCTAAAGCCAGGTGGCCACCTCCTTCTCATCGGGGCCCTTGGAGAGAGTTACTACTTTGGGGCACCCGGGGTGAAGATCCCTGTGGTCCCTCTGGATGAGGCTCAGGTCTGTGCTAGTCTGAGGGAGAGCGGCTACACCCTGATCAGGCTGGAGGTTTACACACTGCCTGAAGACATGAGGGTGGGGGTCGATGACGTGACCGGGGTGTTTTTTGTAAAAGCAAGGAAGGAGTAGAGGATGATTAAACATGGAAGTGCAGGATTAAATAATTCTGAAGAGGAAAAAAGTAAATTTCATACTATTACAACTACTACTGATAATAATATTAATAATAATAATAATAATAATAATATTGTTCAGGGCGGCTGGCCTCAGTTGACATCCAAACTGACGGCAGAAATCACCAGACAAAGATGTTACTGCATCAAAAATGTACAACTCAGACCAGGATGTAAAACCTCAGCTTTGCAGTTGGCATCTATATATTCATGCTATATTATAGTTCTATAATATGATGAGTTTTATTTGGTTATTTGTGACATGTGAATAAAGAAGCAACAGTAAAGCGATGCTTATTTGTTGTCTAAAACTTAAAATATTTTTCCAGTGTTAAGACTGTTATATATTAGATGTCTATCAGCTGTATACAAATTGTACAGCTAAGTGACCAAATGATTTAAAATAATTTGCTATTCCAAGTTCATTCAAATACATGCATTCATCTTTTTATGACAAAGTTCATGATTAATTTCAAGCTGATTACTGATTCACATATACTGCAGCTAACATGTAGTAAGTGAATGAAAATCTTGCGAAACGTCCTGTTATTCTAATCATTTTATTAGCAACGGACACAAATCCTTTGTTAAGTACAATCAACATGAACACACGTCATTTGAGTGGGTTTATAAAAAAAATACGCTCTCACCTTACCATCCAAAACAGATCATGCTGACTAATCGGCATGTCTCGATACGTGATTACAAAACCAGAAAAGCTGTGCTGCATTATCATGATAACTAGGATTAGCATGAGATGACCTAATCTGGTTTGGTGCAACTGCGCTTGTCGTCTATTAGCATTCGATTTCCTTCAGCCTAAACATCTTATGGCGAAATCAAATGTGACACAATGTCTGCTCCAGGGTCATGAAGTAAGAGCTTTTAGTCCAATTATAAAAATATTAAATAACAATAAAGTATTGAATTTGTATTTTGCTTTTTATGTGAGTTTTAGCACCAGAATAGAGAAATTCTCCTTAAAAAATATTTAAAAAATCATGGATAAATAAAGCTAATATACTAAAGTGCTTAAATGTGAGTTTTTTCGTGTTTGGCCAAGCCAGCTCTTAAACCTGTGTTTATCTGAGGACCAGATAGACATGAGCTGATTGTAAATCTTATTCTTCTAACATAAACAAACAGTAGTCGCAAAACTCAAATGGCAGAGCAAGCGCTGATATTTACAAACCCACTGAACCTAAAATGAAATGTTCCCGACGCGTGCTAATTTCACAGTTCTGTGCTGTTCTCTGTTCAGTTTCACTGTTTCTTTAACAAATACAGTTTGTTACAACCTCACCGTTTGCTTTCCACTCTGTCTTCTCACGTCCAACCCACTTGTAGCATGCATCAATGCACTCGCAGGCCCCACTGACAGACACTTAGTATGTACACCCATGCACACGTATGTCTCACACATGCTGATGCAAATCAGATCCTCTCACTCGTTTTCCATTGTGTGTTTTGTCATTCCCCCTTCGCCTCCTCTCTTTCTTTGGCCTCTTCTTCCGCTTCGTGATGATGGTTGTTGTCGAGGCTTCTTGTCAAACTCTCCAGTTTACTGATTTTTCTTAGATCTGACGAGAAGACGAGAGTGAGAGAAACATCCCCGTCCACCGTGAATGACGGTTGTTCATGTACCTGAATCTGTCTGACGGTCATTTTCCTCTTCTTCCCCCTGCTCATCCCCAGAAGAAGGATCGTCTTTGTCCACAGAGTTCATGTCTAGTGAGGACAGGTGTGCTTGGGCCATCCTCTGCACAGCTGAAAACACAAACAGATTAAAGGTGCATATCACCAGTCATACATGGGGACCTAGTAGAAGTATCGCTCAGCCTGTAAGAACTTGTAGAATATAATTAGGTAATTCCGAGAACCACTTTCCACTGCAGAGACACATCACTTCATCAGACACGTCATGTCCGAGCATCAATGTTTGGAGGGAATGGTGCATCATGGGAATTGTAGTATTCAGGAGTTTTTTAGGTTGTAGAATAATCTCTAATGCATTCCTTTCTACCATCAGTGTTTGTTACTTACACACATACACACACACACACACACACACACACTTGGATTACTCAGTACCTTTAAAGTAGCTTGCAGTTTCAAAAAGGTTGGTGACCCCTGACCTAACCTGTTGGCAGTCGCGTGAGATAAACTGAAATACGAAAGCTGATGAGTTTAACGTGACGTTGTCAGAAAGACACAAGTGTGTGCTGTGGTGATGTTACATGAGGGTCAAAGCCAAAGAAAACACACATAAATAATAATAATAATTATAATAAAAATAAACAATAATACATCTTTATAGCAATGGATTTGTTTATATTCGTGTGTATATGTATGTGTGTGTGCTGCTATGCCTCTCCCATAATCCAGGATGATCCAGGACAGACGCACAGCTGTCTCTGCTCCTAATCTCACATTTCTCTCTCTCTCACACACGCACATACGTACACACATACACACACACACACACACACACACACACACACACACACACACACACACACCTCCCTGTGATTTTGGACTTTTGGACACACATATTTCAAGCAGATGTAGACCACATGTTAGCTGCCAGAGCAAAATTTGGTCTCCCACATTGTTGTTGCATTTGTTACGTAAGCGAAACACACACACACACCCATGTAACACACAAAAACACACTCAAAGCAGTAAACTGACCTTTGAGAGATGGTGGCTGGTAGGTTGACGTGTTCACCAGTTTGGCTTTCAGGACTCCGTTTTCTCCCAGAACCCACTGCAGAAGTCGATCATCCGGATTATAGTTCAAACCCACACAACAAGCATATTTATACAATTAGATAAAGTATAAATATTTGGTAAACGATGAGCAAAATATTATGTATTTGCTAAGAAGCAATAAACAGAGTCAAGAATTTTTTCCAGGTCTCTCATTCCACCTGATGCAATCAAGTGCTCCACGTTTTCATTCAGATAAAGGTTTGTCACACAAATGAAGTAACATTTAAAAAATGAATATACATTCTGTCACACTGAGCCTGCATCTCCTAATCTTGTTATGATGCACATTAAAAAGCGTTTCCATCAAATCCACAGTCTCTGATCACCTGGTGAGGGCCACTCTCCTCCTCTGGTGACGGCGGGTCCGTCAGTCTGAAGAGTGTTGCAGGTGTCGGCCTCCGACGTCGAATCTTAATCAAAAAGGTGAAAGATTCATTAGACTGGGAGAAAAATATGCATATGTCATAAAAAAAAAACCTCAAAGACATTTCATTACCTTGTGCTGCTCAACGACACAAGGAGAAAATGTGGTTATGCAACATTCAGAAGATTGTTGTCCAGATTGTTTGTGAATCTGGATTACATCTTGTCATAGATGGCGGCTGGATTACTTAAATTTGTTTTCCATTACTACAAGCATGTTGCCATCACTCGGGTGTAATCGTTTTCAATTCTGATGTGTAATTTTACCATCAGATGAACGTGGACTTAAACCCTCCGGAACAATAAAACAAAAGCTTGCATGTCCTCAGTGACGGGGTCACAGGAGATCACTGATTCACAGTTCCTGTGATTTATGATCAAGACCTTTTTTTACATACTTCCAATGTTTGTCTCATTACCTCCACCAAGAAAATTTGGGATTTTTTTTTCTTGTTGTGGTCTCCATCTACTTCCTGGTTTATTGATTTTTGCAAGAGATGTGTCTATGTTGAGATCTGGAGTCATATTGTTTATTTTTTTCATTTGTTACTATTTTTTCTTCTTCTTTGTTTTTTTTTTTGACTGATTTTTGACAAAATATAGATAATGGTATGCAAGACTTTCTAGCATTGGAGATTTACAGACATGATGGTTTCAGTTGTTAAGAGAACTCAGTGACCCACATATAGTATAGATAGATAGATAGATAGATAGATAGATAGATAGATAGATAGATAGATAGATAGATAGATAGATAGATAGATAGATAGATAGATAGATAGATAGATAGATAGATAGATAGATAGATAGATAGATCACAAAAGATCACAAACTGGGACATGACCATAACTAACACATCAGCACAAAGTAGAGTGAGTCATAAATACCATCGACACTTACGCAACAGAGTAAAAAAACAGTTTCGGTCTGATATGAAAGGAATGTTACACAATTCTCCATATGTATATGGAGCGGTGAATAAAGTCGTTCGCTGTCACTTCAGGCTGAGAACATCAGCTTTAGACAAGTTGCTCATGTCATCCCAAGAGGACCGGATGTCAGGAAAGAGGAGTGACGAATGTTGATGCAGTTCATTAGTCCTAAACAGAAATAAGACATGAAATATGGGAAATATAGATTCATCACCATTTTTGTAACTTTATGGAAATGAGATTTGTGGAGCACGAGTGGCAGCGGAGCCAATCGCAGCTGAGAACGTGGGCCAGAAACGTGTGGGCAGCTTCCACTCTCAACTCTTCCTGCTCCTGCTGTACTCCTTTTTATCATCCATATGCATGCGTGCATCAATAGTGTGTGTGTGTGTGTGTGTGTGTGTGTGTGTGTGTGTTTCACATGTGTGTGTTTCAGTTTATCACTAACCCTAGAATTAGAAAAATCCTGCGGTGTCTGCCTCATTTTCGGGATGAACAAACATTTTGCTTTATGACACGAGCC
>CAAKHB010004380.1:4865-16306 GCA_901007665.1 Aeoliscus strigatus
GCTGCTTTGTGTGATCGCACACACACACACACACACACACACACACACACACACACACACACACACACACACACACAGCCCACCTCTCTGACTCTCTCCACACAAAGAGCCTCTATCCTTTCCACTTCTCCCTCCCCCAGGTGAGCAGCTCCAGTCCTGAATCATTCATCGTCTCCCACCTCACACATTAGAACTGTCGGATCCACTGGAAACAACCAAACACACCCCGGTGAACATTCCACGTCTGTAGGTGGCGCTGGAATTTCACCAAGAACAGAGAAGGAGAGAAGTGCTGGATGTAAAATGATGTTGCGTATGCAGTCGTCCATCACCCTTTGTTTCCCAGCGTCGTGACTGAGGAGTAACCGTGGTAACCGTGGGTTGAAGGCCGGGGGTCGGGGTGGGTTACGTCTGGATACAGCCTCCAGATCAGAAGCTGAGAGCAAAAAAGTGTGTTTACAGGATCCACGACCCTCTCCTCTGGTCATCAACTCTGGATGGTGATCGAAAGAACACGATCTCGGATACAAGAAAATGAGTGCCAGAAATGAGTTTCCTCCATAGGGTGGGGGTGGGGGTGGGGGGTGGGGGGCCCTCCCTTAGAGATAGGGTGAGGAGCTCTGTCACCTGGGAGGAGCTCGGAGTAGAGAGAGTAGTGATTGACAGGTGGTGATTGACAGGTGTTTATTGACAGGTGTTGATTGACAGGTGTTTATTGACAGGTGTTTATTGACAGGTGTTTATTGACAGGTGTTTATTGACAGGTGTTTATTGACAGGTGGTGATTGACAGGTGTTTATTGACAGGTGTTTATTGACAGGTGGTGATTGACAGGTGGTGATTGACAGGTGTTTATTGACAGGTGTTTATTGACAGGTGTTTATTGACAGGTGGTGATTGACAGGTGGTGATTGACAGGTGGTGATTGACAGGTGTTGATTGACAGGTGTTTATTGACAGGTGGTGATTGACAGGTGTTTATTGACAGGTGGTGATTGACAGGTGTTTATTGACAGGTGTTTATTGACAGGTGTTTATTGACAGGTGTTTATTGACAGGTGTTGATTGACAGGTGTTTATTGACAGGTGTTTATTGACAGGTGTTTATTGACAGGTGTTTATTGACAGGTGTTGATTGACAGGTGGTGATTGACAGGTGTTTATTGACAGGTGTTTATTGACAGGTGTTGATTGACAGGTGTTGATTGACAGGTGGTGATTGACAGGTGGTGATTGACAGGTGTTTATTGACAGGTGGTGATTGACAGGTGTTGATTGACAGGTGGATTGACAGGTGTTGATTGACAGGTGTTTATTGACAGGTGTTGATTGACAGGTGTTTATTGACAGGTGTTTATTGACAGGTGTTGATTGACAGGTGTTTATTGACAGGTGTTTATTGACAGGTGTTTATTGACAGGTGTTTATTGACAGGTGGTGATTGACAGGTGGTGATTGACAGGTGTTTATTGATAGTTAACTCCAGTTATCATGGTCAACTGGGCTTGTAGGTGCTTGGGGGTCTGGGGGGTGAGCTAGCTTCAGGCCGGGGGCTTCAACTATCTTTCAATGTCTCTGCAGTCACACCGACCTCTGACCTGTCATATGATCCGTCCTTTGACTCATTCATCTCCTCCTCCTCGAGAACCCATGCAGACACTTTCCTCCGTCTCATCATGGATTCTCTTCTTCTGTCCCTCGCCCGGCCTCCTCGCAGCCTCCTCCCTGACAGATGAAGTCTACCTGCAGGCGGCGGCCATCTTCCAGAGGCTTCGTGTAAACAAACCGGTCGTGCGTCTACCTTATGAGAAGAAGATGGACACGCCCCTACCGGAGAGCGGAGACAAGTCGTCAGAGCAGCAGGCCTACCAGCTGGCCTTCAGCACGCTCAAGTGTACGTGCTGGCATTTTTGGAACAGACAAATCGTAACGTACAGATCTGAACGTGTTTCACCAGCAGACGTCAGAGGCACGAGACCGGCTGATCTCCTCAGCCGACGTTAGCTCCCATCCCATTTGGACGTCGTAGCTCCCAGTGTGAGCGCAGCAAATGAGTGGACGTGAGGTGATAAGAGACACAGTGGGAACGCAGGTTTACAGGAGGGAGCATGAAAATAATTCTGGAAAAGTATTCTCCTCACTTTATCTATATATCTATACATCATCTAATTACACATTTATTCAGTCTAATTTCAGCAAAAGTCTTCAAAACAGATGAATAAAAAGAGACATTAAAACACAGAGAGAGAGAGAGAGCAAAATCAATAAAAGGTAAATGGAAATAAAAGAAAAAATACATATAAAATAGGTATAAAATGTGATATCATGTTGTGAATAGCTCTCAGGAGATAAAATAATCAATCTATTATATTATATTATATTATATTATATTATATTATATTATATTATATTATATTATATTATATTATATTATATTTATATAAGTTCTTTGACTGCGGGTTTTCTAAAAAAAATAATAATAATTTTGCTTTATATCCTTCTATCCTCACAGACCAGGATCTACTGGAGGAGATGATGGTGGACAGCAGCTTCCACACGTCCCAACACATTGTGAGTCCGTCACATTCTGACATTAACAAACAAATAATCCTCCTACTGCTTCTTGAAGTTGTTGTTCCCTCAGCATGCGTATGTCTGCACATGATGAAGTGGTGGATACAGTCCAGAGAGTTCAGTTTGTCTCCTGATGGGTGTCATCACTCTCCAACTGAGACTTTGAACTGAGACTGTCAGACTGTGCAGTGACACCTACGTGGACACGGTGTGTGTGTGTGTGTGTGTGTGTGGATGAAACATACACAAACACGACGGTAGTCAGAAACGATGTCTGATGAGATTGCAGTTGGTTTGGTTCCGATTGTGAATACATGAAAATGATGTTAATTGATGTGTTTTGTGATTTTAACATTCAACATTTAGACACAAAGATGAATTTGTGACATAACTCTGATGAAGTCTGTGAATCACTGTATGATGACGATGTGTGTGTGTGTGTGTGTCACATTTCCTCCACTGATCACCTCCACCTCTACAAACAGTTTTGTCCTCGGTTTCCATGGCGACCCCAAAGATGCTAGAGCATCTTTTAGTTTGATGTCTCATGTTCAATTCTGTGCCATGCCACTGGGGTTAACACAGACGTCAGCTGACATCAACCCAGTATCCGAGCAGAATATTCAACGACAGTTTGACGTCGTTTTGTTTCTGTAAGATGAAAAAACGAAGGAGCAGAAGACGGATTTGTTGCTGAAGCTGAAAACTGATGAAGTGGTTGGAACGGATGTTTTGCAGCCTGGGGACTCGCTTCCACTGGCGATGGTGATGCTCTTTGACTTCCAGGACAGCAGGTTTTTGCTGCGGAAGCGATGTACAAAGGAGGGGGAGGAGCCTCACCTGGAGGTCAGGGAGCTGGAGAGCGGTCTTCACAGGTACGTGGTCAGATTCACTGCAACAAGCATATGATCCCCAAGAACCCGGGAACCTTTGCTGTATGTCGGTTGCAGGTATAAGACCAAGCTGGCGGCATCTCTGGCTCGCTGCCGGGTCAAGTACGGTCTGCGGAGTGTGTCCTGTGTTCTGTCCGATCCTGTGAGGACCAATCAGCACAGAGCCAAACGTCTGCCGCTTTTCGCCTGGGTGAACGTTCTTAAGACCAGGTAGAAGACAAAGTCCGGTCTCACTGTGACAGGCTGAGTAGAATCAAGTGACACCCATATAGTTCTGCCTTGTCATTCTCAGTATCGAAGACGTGTGTGAGCAGCTGAAACACAGCGGCTTGTGTGAGGCTGAAAACATGGCCGACGTCAGCGAATCCTCCTTCTGCAGGGACCCTCTTTGTCCAGACACGCTCGTCTTCTCCGGGCATCTTTGTGGCCGTCTGGAGCGGGGCGGCCTCACCGCTCCACATGTTCTTCACTTACAGGTGAGAAGTCAAGCGTGTTCATGGGCCGAAGCGCTGGGCTGCTGTTTCAGTCGATGACGTTAAGATGTTAAGACAACATCCGCCGTTTCTTGTCCTACAGCAGAGAAATGAACAAAGTTCTCACAGTTTGAATGATTCATCAGATGCAAGGAAGTAAAGATGGAACGTCGGGGGCACCAGAATCGACCTGTGTGGAACGCCACACGTTGAAAACAGATTCTGAACCAAGAAACATGAAACAAGACCAATCCAGTGTTCAAGTCTTTTATTAAATATTGAGATGAGTCATATTATGAATTTCACCAGGAAAGACTCTGGTACGGTCAAACCCTGTGAAGGAAACTCTCCGTGTGTGTGTGTGTGTGTGTGAAGAACAACGTACTCGTCCCACAGGACCGGAGTGTCTGCGTGGCCGTGAGCGCATTACGTCCACTGCTGTTTGACAACTGTGACGTCCTGGTAGCCGGGTCCTTCTCAGCCGTGACTGTGGCTCACACAGCGACGGCCACGGCCACCGGCTGCTCAGGCCGCGTGTTGGTGTGCGGCGCTGATCACACACCTGCTCAGGTAGCAGAGATCCGGAAACTACTGAAAGAAATGGACGTGAAAAGTAAGTGAATGACAGCTGGTTGATAATGGATGATTGTTGAACCCCTGATGGGACGGAAACCATACTTGATCACTACCACGCCTGTCTGTCTATTATCTGTCTGTCTGTCTGTCTATTATCTATCTGTCTGTCTGTCTATTATCTATCTGTCTGTCTGTCTATTATCTGTCTGTCTGTCTGTCTATCTTATCTGTCTGTCTGTCTATTATCTGTCTGTCTGTCTGTCTATTATCTGTCTGTCTGTCTGTCTGTCTGTCTATCTATTATCTGTCTGTCTGTCTATTATCTATCTATCTGTCTGTCTATTATCTGTCTGTCTGTCTATTATCTGTCTGTCTGTCTGTCTATTATCTGTCTGTCTGTCTGTCTATCATCTATCTATCTGTCTGTCTATTATCTGTCTGTCTGTCTGTCTATCATCTATCTATCTGTCTGTCTATTATCTATCTGTCTGTCTATTATCTGTCTGTCTATTATCTGTCTGTCTGTCTATTATCTGTCTGTCTATTATCTGTCTGTCTGTCTATTATCTGTCTGTCTGTCTATTATCTGTCTGTCTATTATCTGCCTGTCTGTCTATTATCTGTCTGTCTGTCTATTATCTGTCTGTCTGTCTGTCTATTATCTGTCTGTCTGTCTGTCTGTCTATTATCTGTGTCTATTATCTATCTGTCTGTCTATTATCTGTCTGTCTGTCTATTATCTGCCTGTCTGTCTGTCTATTATCTGTCTGTCTATTATCTGTCTGTCTGTCTGTCTATTATCTGTCTGTCTATTATCTGTCTGTCTGTCTGTCTATTATCTGTCTGTCTGTCTGTCTATCTATTATCTGTCTGTCTGTCTATTATCTATCTATCTGTCTGTCTATTATCTGTCTGTCTGTCTGTCTATCTATTATCTGTCTGTCTGTCTATTATCTGTCTGTCTGTCTATTATCTGTCTGTCTGTCTATTATCTGTCTGTCTGTCTATTATCTGTCTGTCTATTATCTGCCTGTCTGTCTGTCTATTATCTGTCTGTCTGTCTGTCTTATCTGTCTGTCTGTCTATTATCTGTCTGTCTATTATCTGTCTGTCTGTCTATTATCTGTCTGTCTGTCTGTCTATTACCTGTCTGTCTGTCTATTATCTGTCTGTCTATTATCTATCTGTCTATTATCTGTCTGTCTGTCTGTCTATTATCTGTCTGTCTGTCTATTATCTGTCTGTCTGTCTATTACTGTCTGTCTGTCTATTATCTGTCTGTCTATTATCTGTCTGTCTGTCTGTCTGTCTATTATCTGTCTGTCTGTTATCTGTCTGTCTGTCTGTCTATTATCTGTCTGTCTGTCTGTTTATTATCTATCTGTCTGTCTATTATCTGTCTGTCTGTCTATTATCTGTCTGTCTGTCTGTTATATCTGTCTGTCTGTCTATTATCTATCTGTCTATTATCTGTCTGTCTATTATCTATCTGTCTATTATCTGTCTGTCTGTCTGTCTATTATCTATCTGTCTGTCTGTTGTTAATCTGTGTCTATTATCTGTCTGTCTGTCTATTATCTATCTATTATCTGTCTGTCTGTCTGTCTATTATCTATCTGTCTGTCTGTCTATTATCTATCTGTCTGTCTTTATTATCTATCTATCTGTCTGTCTATTATCTGTCTGTCTGTCTGTCTATCTATTATCTGTCTGTCTGTCTATTATCTGTCTGTCTGTCTATTATCTGTCTGTCTGTTTATCTGTCTGTCTGTCTGTCTATTATCTGTCTGTCTATTATCTGTCTGTCTGTCTGTCTATTATCTGTCTGTCTATTATCTGTCTGTCTGTCTGTCTATTATTTATCTGTCTGTGTATTTCCTGTCTGTCTGTCTATTATCTGTCTGTCTGTCTGTCTATTATCTGTCTGTCTATTATTCTGTCTGTCTGTCTTTATCTATCTGTCTATTATCTGTCTGTCTATTATCTATCTGTCTATTATCTATCTGTCTGTCTGTCTATTATCTATCTGACTGTCTATTATCTATCTGTCTGTCTGTCTATTATCTATCTGTCTGTCTGTCTATTATCTATCTGTCTGTCTATTATCTATCTGTCTGTCTATTTATCTGTCTGTCTATTATCTGTCTGTCTGTCTATTATCTGTCTGTCTGTCTGTCTATTATCTGTCTGTCTGTCTGTCTATTATCTATCTGTCTGTCTGTCTGTTAATCTGTGTCTATTATCTGTCTGTCTGTCTATTATCTATCTATTATCTGTCTGTCTGTCTGTCTATTATCTATCTGTCTGTCTGTCTATTATCTATCTGTCTGTCTGTTAATCTGTCTGTCTGTCTGTGGTATCTTCATTGACTTAAATGTTATAACAAAGATGTCTCCTCTCATAAATCTCTTGGGTTGAAACTTTCCAAGTATTTCCACATGTTGAGGTGTATTTCAGATGAAGTTCAACAAACTGTGCGTCCATGCAGACGTGCGGATCCTTCCTGAAGCGTTTCTTGATCTGGACGAGTGGAACGCGGCCGTTCATCGTTTGAAGGTCATCCTCGTTCTCCCTCAGTGTTCGTCCTCCGCCCTCTGCGACCCCGTTCCCACCATCCACCGCGAACATGGAGGTTTGGAACTTAGGATGCACACTCCACACGGACCAGAAAAAGATTAGCTCTTTTTTGCTCAACACAACTGGACAAAACCAATATTTCTCAGCGTAAACAATTGTTTTTTAGATGATTTTTGTGGTTGTGATGAGAGTGAAGTAATCACATGACATCATATGTCGTATGTTCTCCTGACAGACTGGGAACTGCTGTCTGACCTGTCTCAGGGTTCAGTATCACACAGCAAAATCCACAAACTGACCAGACAGCAGGGACGTCTACTAGCCCACGCACTGGCATGTGAGTGCACAACACACTCACTCACTCTCACTCTCTCACACTCACTCACTCACTCACTCACACTCACTCACTCACACTCACTCACTCACACTCACTCACTCACACTCACTCACTCACACTCACTCACTCACACTCACTCACACTCACTCACACACACACACACACACTCACACACACTCACACACACTCACACACACTCACACACACACACACTAGACACACAATAGATGATACAAGTCACTTGTGAGACCTAGATGAGTTGAGCATTAGATGAGTCTGTTTGTGTAGCTTGTGTCGGCAGACGGTGGTTTCCAGAAAATGGATTAAAGGAAAAGTAAAAGATGGTGAGATGGACATGAAAACACACACATTTAAAGGAAAAAACAAGCATTTAAACGAGTTAAAATTAATTTTAACTGGAATTACTTTACTGGTGAGTCCAGCTGACTCAGCTGACTTGTTGAGCTGCTCAAGTCATTTGTGGTGAAAAACAATAATAAATGTCACATGATGTAAACATGACGAACACGACGTCGACAGGACACCAGATGAAAACCTCCATTCATACGCAGCCCAGTCTACAACAGCAGTGTGTGTGTGTGTGTGTGTGTCCATGTCACATCATGCACCTTCAGGCAGCAGACAGCTGACACGCGGTGTTCGGTCCTTTCTTCTCGTCAGTCTCAAAGGTTCAGACTGTGGTCTACTGCACACGCTCAGTGTTTCCTGAGGAGAATGAACAGCTGGTGAAAGGAGTGTTGGGAAAAGTACACACTCATCCCAAACTGCTGCCGTTCAGGTAACACACACACACACACACGTCATGTTGTTCTGTAGTCAGCGGGATCCACACGTCTCCTCTCCAGCGTCTCGTGTCCAGAGGCTGAGACACCGAACATGTTACAGAGGGAGGGGACAGTTCATCAGTGTTCACAAAAAACAAACACGATTCAACAGTTAAACACCAAGAGGGTCCCTGGTTCGATTCCTGGGAGCCAGCACAATCGAGACCCGTGACGGTCAAGGTCAAATGGGCATCAGTTCATTTCTGGTCCTCAGAGAACATCTGCTGACATATTGAAAACCGCAGGAAACAGCAGTTAGAGCCGGCAGCGCCGAAACACACAAACATGTCTGTCCTGAGGACGAGCCCACCTCAGTAAACATACGTGTGGCGCATGGCGTCAGTGTGCATGTTCGTTCTAAACTTTGCTGTGAAGGACGCCGGTTGATGTTGCGGCTGTGGTGACACGGATCTGTGGTGGACACGTGCACATGTTGTTTTTGGTCCCATTCATCGGTGATTCTTTGTGATTCGTGCCGGTTCTGTGAAGTGATGACTAACGTCTGCGCCGCTGTCAGGGTGAACGGGCCGATCTTTCCTCCCGACCTCCAGTCAGCTGACTCAGCAGATTCCATCTTCTTCAGACTCGATTCATCTCAGTTCACCAACGGCTGCTTTGTAGCTCGACTGTCCCGACAGGTGAGAAGACTGTGTGTGTGTGTGTGTGTTACTGGGATGATGTCCTACTGCTGAGGCTGCAATCACACACACACACACACACACACACACAGTCCAGTGTTGGTGCTGATTCAACCATATCTAATCACATCAGCATTGATTTTCAGTAACACAACAGCTGACACATGCAGAGGTCTGCTGCAGCACAGACAGACAGACAGACAGACAGACAAACAAACCATCATGTGAAACACGTTCATCTCAAGCTGATGTTGAAATATGTCAATGTGTTAAAGAACAAACAAAAAACATGTATGAGAAACAGACGTTCACACAAAAAACCTTTAAACAGCCTAAGTCACATTATGAAATGATTATTCATTCATTCATCTTCTTCTACTTATATGAAGATAATAACAACAATAACAACAAGGTCCCAGGGTCTATTCCTGACCTGGGATCTTTCTATGTGGGGTTTCCATGCTGCCCCGTGTCTGTGTGGGTTCTCTCTGGGTACTCCGTCTTCCTCCCACCTCCCTGTCAGTCACCCGTCGGTGTGAATGGTTGCCTGTCCTCCACTGGTCCACGTTGGACTCCGACATTCACCCGTCGACAACTGGGATCAGATCCACAACAACCGAGACACGTAACCGGAGCAACGGGACGAGATGAATGAATGAATCCTTTTGACAGATGAAAACCTCCTTGGCAGAGATAACTAACAGCATACTGATGTTCTGGCGCCTCCTACTGGTCAATTAGATGATTGCAGCTTGGAGCTGAACATACAAACAACATAAAATCAAGAATTAAAACCTCTTTCACACTAAATCTGCTGAAGTGTTCAACGACGAAACACAGTCGAAAGCACAATCTCCTGAAGAGACGCAGCAGGAGACACACACACAGTGTGTGTGTGTGTGTGTGTGTGATGGGAGCTGCTGACTTTGAGCTTTTCCAACCCTGAATCAATCAGTGATATTGATCTCCCACTAACACAGACATTACAGGTGATCAGTGGTTGTAAGATGACCGCGGGACGCAGACGAGTCCGACGGTTTTCTAAGAGAGGAGCTGTGATTTGTTTGTAGAATGTGTTGGATCACATCTTACACCAGCCTCTCTCCTTTCAGGCCGATCCCACAAAGGTGGAGACGGTTCAGGATGTTCTGGCGAGAGCAGCAGCTAAAGGTCTCCTGGGGGGCATCTTCCCCGAACTAACCAGCCCTCATAAAAAGGGGAGGGGCAAGAAGCATCGGGAAGCTGTTCCGTCCGATCCGGCACAACATCCGGTGCACCAGGAGAAGGAAGGTGGAGAAGAGGCCGAGAAGGATTCAAACAAGAAAAAGCGCCGTAAACGTCACAAGCGCAAGACCAGAAAACGAACGAAACAAACCAACGACTCTCAGATGGCCCCCGCTTCTCCGGCAAAAAGCCCCAAGAAGAAAAAACTGCGTCCAATAAAAGGCAAAGCGAGGAGGATTCCACGTCTGACGCTCACATTAATATCCTCAGCTAAACCCCCCACGCTCGTGTTTCCGATCAAACCCCCGACGGACTCGTCCTCTGTCCGGGTTCCAGACTCCGACAAACCAGTGACACCGGGACGCAGCTCAAAGAGGAAGGAGGCCCAGTCGCTCCTTCCACCCATCTCCTCCTCCACCTCTCTGAGCAGCAGCAGCGGGACGTCTCTGCGTCGGCCGCCGTCCTCGGCTGTCCACCTGGCCCTCCCCAGTTTGGACAAATGGAAGAATTAAGTTGAACCCGGCAGACGTTGAAGTACACTACACCGTCACTACACTGACGAGCAGACGTCCATCGGGTCCTGAACGCTGAAAAGATGCACTTCACATCCAAGTCGCTGTCATTACGGTAAAGACTCACCAACAGAGGGAATGGCATTACCGTAATGACAGCGACATGGCTGCTGCCACCGATGGACGTTTCCTCCACCAGGAACCGATGACACTTGTCAGCTTTCAGGAACCGTAAGTCTGCTAGTTGTGCTCCAAACTGTTGTATGATCCAGTCCGTGATGATGTCAGATATGTTCCAAATGTCAAACCTCGTATTTGTTCTGCTGCAGCTGTGTGACGTTGACGGATATTTACAGGTGACACTGACATGAAACAGGAGCAAAGGTCTTCTATACTGAGGACGCACACAGGTTTGTTGTATGTTTGTGTCACGATGAAGGACGGAGAGGAGACGCACTGAAGAACACAGGATGGACACAAATGTAGAATCAGTAAAACACTTTGTAGAATCATTGTTTAGATGTCGTATGCTAACTTCACCGTCAGTGACACACACACACACACACGTGAACGTCCTCTAGTAGAAGCACCCCGGGGTCTGGTGGTTCCACATGAAGAACAGGATGGAGCAGACAATGTGTTCTAATCATGTTTATTGTCACCACGGGTTATTGATCGTGATCAGTACGTCCATCACTGGTTGAATGGAGTGGGTTTGTTGACGTGTGTGTGTGTGTGTGTGTGTGTGTGTGTGTGTGTGTGAGCTCCATGGAAGTCCTCAGGTGTCAGGTG